>VWYK01122773.1:19043-46454 GCA_013399775.1 Semnornis frantzii
AGCGGCGGGAGCGCGCGCGGTGAGGGCGGGGCCTGTGCATCACAGCACCGTGCTGCGGGGCGTCTGATGCGTGTGGTGGGTTGCATGTTGCGTGATGATTGTCACACGGTGCTGCGTAATGCATGTCACGTTGCGCCGTGTCTGTTACATGTTGCGCGATGCGCGATGCCGCACAAGGCACAGTAGTGCATGATGCACGTTGCGTGTCACACGCTGTGGTTTGGTGCGTGTCTCACGTCGCTGGGTGATGCACGTTGCAAGATACTTGTCAAGTTGTGCGATGCATGTTGCTGCGTGATGCACATCACAGAAAGTTGCATGATGCATGTTGTACTGTGCTGCACCATGCACATTGCACTCTGTGGTGCATGTTGCAATGTTGCACGTTGCATTATTTATGTCCCACCGTTTCACAACATGATGCCTGTTGCATGACGCACATCACACGATGCATGTCTCAGTGTTGCACAATACACAAGGCAAATACATGCCACACAACAAGTCACAATGTCACATAAGGCGTGTTGCATGATAACACTGAGTCTTCCACCCTGCACGTAGCCCACAGCCTCCACCATCTCGGCTCCCCTCCCCCATCCCCAAAGTGGAGAAATGTAGATAGCCTCTTGCAGTTTTAGTTGAGCTGTTCAACATTTTGGAAGCAAAACCCATGATTTATGTTAGGTGTGCTAGAATGAGGCAGTGAGGGCCTTAGGAGTCCTTCTGCAGCTTCTTTTTAACAGAGCTGGAGTGAGTTGGCTTTTGCACATTCACAAGGGGGTAGCATGCAAGTGGGTGGAACTTGCGCAGCTGTGCTGCCATGGAGGCATCTGGAACCCTCAGTTACAAAAGTCACTCTGAAAAGTGGATTCATTTATGGTCATTTGAGAAATGCACACCCCTGTTAGGAAAGCAGCTATCACTGGGATGGGCATGCATAATATAGGAGGAAAGCCAAAAAGGATCCAGATCCAGCACTTCATCAGACAGCCGTGAGCAACACACAGCTAACACCAGTTCTTGTTCAGGATCAGTCCTTACAAGTCCACATCCAAGGCACTTACCCACTCCCACGTTAACTGCAGTACATAAAGATCACGCTAAAAAGAGAGAATTCATTCCAATCTGAAGGCCTTTTAAATTCTTTTTTGCTACTTTTACTTAGGTTACTCTCTGAATTACCACAGAACTACTTCAGTGCAAGACACAGAACTGAAGCTCAGGCTCCTAGGAGGACTCTCATGTTCAGTAGATATTCTGCATTAAGGATACAGTAAAAATCAGGAGAATAGGCACAAATGTGTCCATTTTCTACCTCACTTGCATTTGTATTTTATGCCCCGATGATGTAGGCACACAGATGAGTCCTCCCTGACCTGGCAAAGCAGTTCAGCACAGGACTCACAAACTTCACCAGCTGACAGGAGAAAAGGAGACGGTAGAAACTGCTCCTCCTATATGCTGTGCAGAAGCTGCACCAGCCTCTTTACTAAAGGCTGAGGTCCTGCGAGGGCAGGACCCCGGGTCTCAGGCAGGCCAGGTTTAAGGAGGGATCTCTCCAGCGAGTATTCCCTGCTCACACGGCCTCTCACTTCCTCGGGCTTTCAAGGTAATAGCAAAGTGCGCCACGTCCACAGATCCCTGAAGGCAGGCAGGACGGCAGCGGGTAAAGCATGCCCTGGCGCAGCAGCGCGAGGATTAGAAGGCTGGAAGCGCCAGAAGTAAACCGACGGCTGGCCACTAGATTAGGCCGATTAGCAGCCCGCAGCGTTCGAACCCGGGTTGCCCCTGAGGGATGACGGAGGCCGCAGCCTAGCCCTGCCGCACAGAACGCTGAACTACAGCTCCCGGCGTGCCCCGCGGCTCGTGTCGTCACCGTCCTGCGACCGCCATCTCCATGGCGACACTGCTGCATCCCAGGCCTCCAACACCCCCCTCCCATCCAGCGACAGAGGTGGCACCACAGCAACGCACCTGGACTCCAGAGGGCCTGGGGGATGCCAGCTGCCAGTCCTCCTTAACCACATCCACACACGCCCCTTGTTTTCCATCCTGTCCCCAATAAGGACCAAGTTACTGTAATCAAGGTGTAATTATGGTAATCAAGGCATAATTAGCCCCTCTCCTAGCCTGCTGTGTGGGTTCATATCCCTGGCTGTTAGTGTGCGCATACTCGTGATGGTGTGGGCACCCCCTTGTGCCCGCTGGCTGATACCATTATCACAGGGCCTTGATCCTAGGAAGAGCCTGTGACCCCATCCTCAGCACTTGGCCAGGTAAGGAAATGCTGTTTCTGCCATCCCTCAGCTCATTTAATGACAGGATCCCCATGGATGGAAACTCAGGACTGTGTGAAAGGCATCTCAGAGACACAGCTGTGTTCCGGAGCTGAGCAATGCTAGATCATTTGCCTGCAGGACTACAGAGCCAGGGATCCACACCAGGAAACCTAAGGGAAAAGCAGTTTGCCTACCTTGTTGCAGAGAAACTAAACCCTCACTGGGAGAAAATAAACCTACAGCAATTTCAAGGTCCTTGCAGGATGGAAGGATCGAAGCTGCCATACAAAGCCAAGGTTGCTGGTAAAACATTGCAAAGAATCCCAAATAATCCCAAGGTTTTGTTTCCCCTCTTCCAGGCAGGATGCAATGGAGTCTTTTTATGTCTATGACCTCGAGTTCCTAACAGAAAACAAAGCTATTCAAAGGATCCTCTGCCCCATGGCCACACAGCTCTGCCATCTAATCCTTGCCCTGGAATGGGAAGATGGCATTTGTCAGGCCTTTCCCAATTTAAGGGAGCACACAGAAAAATTAACCAAAGCCATAGAAGAACTTGCTTCTGTTGCAAGAAGGTAAGTTTGCTGGGTGTCTCCTGGGGAGATTTGGGTTGTGGGAAGGAGGAGGAAGGTATAGAAGGAAACCAGGGAGCCTGCCTCTCCTGCCTGCACCTTGCTGAAGAGGTGGGAACAAGATTAGAAAAAGGAGAGAGGAGAGAAAGCAGAGAGGCTTGCTTGGAAGGGACATGCAAAGTAAGCAAAACCTCAACAAGCAACACGTAAGCTAAATACATCTTAAAATAATAGTCAGACAACTAACTGAAAGCTTCAGTGAACTGCAGCCCCTGCAAAAGGTGCTGACAGAATTGAAAATACAGCTAAATTTAATTCAAGCCCAGCCTGAGTCTCAGGTGGCTAAGTGGAATGAAACCTGAGATTGGCACATGCTACCCGCCAAGGGTGGTGCTCATGAAAAGCTGAGCCCAGTGACTTCTGTTTCAGGTTGGTTGAGGAGTCCAGTGATAAGGTGTTCAAGGAAGAGATGTGCCCTGTAGCTGAGTCCCTCGTCCTCGCAGGGAGGTGCATGCTACTGGCAGCTCACAAACTACAGATACAGCCAGAGAACCTGAACCACAGGGAGGAGATGGCTGCCGCAGCAAAGAGGATCTTAACAGAGACAGTGAAGGTAACTGAAGAGGATGCTACCAGGGTGGGCTGGGATGCAGCACTGGGTGAGAACACAACTGCAGGAGGGACTGGAGCTGCCCTCCACCAGGACAGGGGCCAAGGTAGGGCCCTAGCTGAAATACTGGTTGTTTCTTCACCATGTGCTCACCAGGACAGGTCAGTTTTCTCTCCCCTTCCCCTCATGCTGCAGTGTCATCTTGGCCATGCAGGGATGAATCTGTGAACAAGGATTCTTAAGCCTCAGCTACCTTGAGCATTTTTTCTTATCTTCTTGGTGGTTTTTGTTTTGGTTTTTTGTTTTGTTTTGTTTGTTTTGTTTTGTTTTCTTCTGGTTAGATCCTTCAGCTCGAAGATGCTGCTGGGGCAAGGAGAATAACTCAGGCTGCCAGCTGGCTTTTGGAGTGCCTGAGCATGCTGCGGGATGCAGGGGACATGCCAGGACTGCTGACTGCTTTCCGGGCATTTTCCGAGGCCTTGCTTCTTCTGAGCAATCTTACAGCAAGGCGCCTTGAGGAACTCCAAGATTGTCCTCACCAGAAGAGCTTGGCCCAAACCTTGCAGCTCCTCCAGAATTGTATTCCATTGCTCCATGCAGCTAAGCACAACGATCTTAAACACCCCCAGGGTCAGCAAGTCAATCTCTCCAAAGACTACACTTTCCAGCTGGCAGAGAGGACCATCAAAGAGCTCACTTCCCTGCTTGTCAACAATACAGGCATCAAGGGACCATGGGACAGAAATGGGACCTTTGCCCAGCATGTGAGCAGGCTGCTGGCTCTCCTCTCCCACCCAGATCCAGCACACCTTTTCAACAGCAAGTTCAGTGCTCATGTGGAGGCCATCATTTTTTACTGCATGCTTCTAGCAGACTCATCCAGACCAGATCTGAAACTGAACCTGGTAAAACATTGCTGGGTTCTGCTGCAGCTGAGGAAGAGTATCTGCAGCCACATAAGCCAGCTGGAGGAACAGCCAGGACAAAGCTGGGAAGAGAGCAGCATGGAAGAGGAATGTCACATCATGAGAAGGGAGGTGAAGACTCTTGACCAGGCAGTACTCACCACTATACTGTGCCAAATCCTCGACACCTTCATTGGAGGTAAGGAGCCCCTGGGCCAGTTGGTTGAAGATGCCCTTAGCCTTGATGGTTGTCCAGCAGGACAAAGTGGATTTTTGAGAAAGCTTCATCCCCTCATTGCCATCTTTTTCACACATGCCCAGCAGATGCTACAAGTGTCAGACTTTGTTCTGGCCAGGTGCACCCACACTCAAACTGCTAGAGAAATCAGAGAGCAGGTGGAGTACTTGAAGAGACTCCTTGCCAGTCTCCCTCCAGTACTCACAGAGATGAGCAGAAGCATAGCCCAAACAAGTGCTGCTGAGCAGCTGCAGTCCTTGTACCACATGTGGGCTGGAGCAACAGACAGCCTCCTGCGGTGCTTTGAGAAGACAGTCAACATGCAAGAATTCCTTAAGTTGTCCATGCAGGACATGGCCAAGCACAAGGATTGGTGTGAAAAAGCCCTGGAGAGTCAGGACACTGAAAGGTTCTCTCAGCATGCAACTCACCTCACCAGCTGGGCTCGGTGGGTGGTTGAAGCCACCAACAGGTATGTGGACAGAGCCACAGACCCCATTTTCAAGAATGGCTTGCTAGTTTGGGTTGAGCAGCTAGCCAACTCCACTCTCAGGCTGAAAGCAGTCACGGCCCTTTGCCTAGAGAAATTCTCCTGCCTCCAGATCAGGGATGTCTTCTCAAAGGCAGCAAGATGCCTGATGGATTCTGCTCACCACATCCAAGATGGGCTGGATGGGTCCAACCACCCTGATATCCTCAGCCCTCTCCGGGAACAAGTGCAAAGCACTGATGTTGTCAAAGCACTTGAACTCTGCCCATTACATGCTGGGCTAAAAACCCTTACAGATGAGCCTGCACTGCAAGAAGATGTCTTAAGTCTTCCATCTTCACAACCAGGAAACTTACATCCAAGGAAAAGAGATACACACCCTATCATTATGGCTCTGCTGGCAGCAACAAGAGCCCATGACATGGCAGCTGTCAATGCCTCTTGCTCCACCTTGCTGGAAGTCTCCAACTGTTGTGTGGATGCTGCAAAGGAAGTGCTGCCTCTTGCTGAGTCTCCTCAGATGGAAACAACGTTGAGGCAGTACCAGAAGGTTGTGTTATTGACACCATGCATTATTACCCTGGCCAGGGAAACAGCCCCAAGGCAGCTCAGTTATCCAAGCAGACTTCTCCAAATGGCACTCACACTCTCCAGAAGGATTTATGAGATCAAAGATTGCCTGGCAGCCATGGCAGGCTCTTGGTATAGTCTGTCTCAGCAAGTATTTGGCTTTATCTTGTCTGATGACTTTCTGAAAGGCAAACAGGCTTTGGATGACACCATGATGAGTTTAGCAGAAGAGGTTCAGTTAGCAGGAGATATTGTAAGCATGGTCTGTAGCAAGGGAAATCACATTTCCCCTCATGTGCAGGAGAGCTTTCTGCAGGTCCAAACCAAGTTTTCACGTGCTCAGATGAACACTAAAACATTACTTGAGAAAGCAACAACCTTTCAGGGCTCCTGCCAAGTAGGAAAGGCCAGCCTGGAGCTGCACTGTGTCCAGTGGGCCATTGGCATGCATGTCCTGCTGGGAGCTGTGGATCACTTCATTGGCAGGGACATCCTGCACCTAAGGGAGCTGAGGAGTGCCATGAAGAACAAGCTTTGCTCATGGAGCCTCTTGGCTGCTGTGTCTGAGAACTCCCTGAGACTGCAGGAGACCGCCCGGCTCTCATACTTGTCCTGCCCAGAGGAACATGGTTGCAGTGAAATCCTAACACTCAGGGAGGAGATAAAGGTGCTAATGGAAGCATTGCTGAATGCCTCCAGCACCCTCTCAGTTTCCCCACTGTCTACTGCCAGCTTGGACATTCGCTTTGAGCTCCTGCAGAGAGACTTGGCCCTCAGGGCCAAGGCATTATTGCTCCACCTAGAGAAGGTCAATACTGAACATCTGCAGGTCATTCAAGATGTTATTGGTCCAGCTTTGTCTCCTCTCTCTCAAGAAGATGAGAGAAGCAAACAGGCCTTTGAGGAGAAAGCAAGTCAGTTAATGGCAAATGTTCAGTGGGTCAAAACCACCCTCCAAGATGTTCTGAAGGCCAGTTCTGAGGCCAAGCTGCTATCTGTTGCAGACCACCTCCTGGTCCTCACATCAGATGCAGTGGCCTGCACCAGACAGTTCTTCCAGAGCCATGGGGACAAAGGACATCTCCACCTAGACAGTATCATCTGGTACTGGTCAGCAATGGTGCACTACCTCATTACACAGCTTCAAGCTGTCCGGGGCATCAGCAGGCATTTCCTGCACCTCATTAGACAACGCTTACAGAACACAGGGAACCAGCACTCCCCAAGACAATGCAGCAGCACAGTGAAACTCTCATTAGCCAAAGAGCCCGATGCTCTGAGCCACATCAAGTCAGCAGAGGTCTCCCTGAGCATGAGTGGACGAGGAAGTGGAGTTGCCAGGGAGGCTCAAAGAATGGTACAGTATAGAACCATAGAATCATGCAATTATTTTGGTCGAAGAGACCACTGAGATCATCAAGGCCAACCATTAACCTAGCACTGCAAAATCTACCAGTAAGCCATGTCCCTCAGCACCACATCTACATAGCTTTTAAATCCCTCTAGAGATAGGGACTCCACCACTGCCCTGATCAGCCTGTTCCAAGGCATGACAACCCTTTCAGAGAAGCAGTTTTGTCCCTCATCCACACTTACCACAGGGTGATAGTCAGGGCTGTCAGTCTTGGTACTCACACCACAGAGCATTAAGTAAGTGATGTTGGCAGGAACATCTGGAGGTCAATAGTCCAACATCAAGTCTGATCAGGTTCCTGGCTGCCCTGTTCAGCTAAGCTCTTGGTATCTGATCTTAATCATGCAATTAATCATGCTTCTCAACTGCACACACTCTCAGCTCACATGACAACTACCCATTAGGAGATAGGTCCAGGAGATGATGGCATGAGGCACTGGAATTTGATAGTCCCACTGTGGATGAAGGCAGGAGAGAGCAGGGCTAGAAGGAGGAGCAGAGGGGAGTTCTCCCATCTCTTTTACTCAGTAAAACCTGCTTCAGAAACATAGCCATAGGTTTCTCAGCACTGGTGTCTGCATGCTCCAGACTTCATGAATCTTCCTCAAGCTCTTCAATTCTTGTCTTGACAGAACCAGAATGGTCCTCCCAGCATCTCCTTTACCAGAGGCCCTGCAAAGCATGAGAGAAAAGATAGTGACATATGGCAGGGTGGCCCCAGCAGGATGTCCCAGATCACCAAACACATGGCAACAAGGATGCTTCACATGACTCAGTTCTTGAGGAAGAAAGGCCCCATCACGGTATGGGATGTTTCACCCCCTCCACCCCAGCACACTTTCTCCTGAAGAGCAGAGTCAAAGCTCTGACAGGGCTCCCCAGCACCCGATTAAAGCTTGCTTGTCATAATGGCACCAGCTATATTTATGCAAAGCACCACAAATTACATCCTCCTGATTAGATGCGAATGTGGCATCCAGTCCTTTCCTCATTTCAGAGCATCTCTGGGCTTCCTGGAACCTCCATTTTGCAGGAACGGCGGTCTTTTTCACTCCTCCTCTCCCCAAACACATTTATTTCTCTTTTGATTTAGAGCAAGGAGCAGCTTGTCTCCTGTGCGAGGCAGATGGCTTCCTACGGGCAGGCATTTGTCAGATTTGGCCGCATCGTGGCGAAGAACTGCCTCGACCTGAGGTGCTCCGCAGAGCTGCTGTGCGCCACAGAACAGACCCACACCATCAGCAGCCAGCTTGGCATTGTGGCCAGGTGAGCTGCTGGGGTCAAGGGCAAACTCCTGCAGAATCACAGCATGAAGGGGACTGGAAGTGATCTCTGGAGATCACCTAGTCGAACTCCCCTGCTAAAGCTGGATCACCTAGAGTACAGTACCCAGGACTGAGGTGGCTTTAGAATCTCTCCAGAGAAGGAGACTCCACAATCAGTCTGGGCAGCCTGTTCTAGTGCTCTCCCAAGGTGGGTAGCCTTCTTCAGGACATGTGAGTGGTGGTCTTCAGAGATCCTTGACAGAGCTGTGTGTAGCCCTGAGTTCTACAGTTCAGGGAGCTCTCTCTCATAGAATCATTTTGGCTGGAAAAGACCGTTAAGATCAGAGCCCAACCATTATCCAACTCTACCAAGTCTTGTGCTAAACCACATCCCTCACTACCACATCTATGTCTTGAACACTTCCAAGGGTGGTGATTCGACCACCTCTCTAGGAAGCCTGTTCTAGTGAAGTAGTTTTCCTAATACCCAATCAAAACCTCCACTACTGCAACTTGAGGCCCTTTCCTCTTGCCATATCACTTATTATTTGGGAGAAGTGACCAACACCCACCTTGCCACAACCTCCCTTTGGGTCATTGTAGAAAGCTTTTCCTGTTGCTCCTCTTCAAGTTTGCCTGCTCTGACAGCACGGGGGACAGTCTTCTGGTTCTGCTTACACTGTCTGATGTCTTCCAGTAAAAGCCTTAAAAAATGTCTTTTAAGGGTAAAAGCAGTTACTGCAGAGAGCAAGTCCTCTTTGGAGCTGCTCGTGAGCAACACACAGAACCTAATTCAAGCGGTCTTGCATGTTCTGAAGGCAGCCGAGGCAGCGTGTATCAAAGTAAGTTAACTGCGATGGCATGAAACAGGATTTGCAAGGTGAGTCCGCGCTGTGGAGAGCCCCTACAGCCCAGGCAAGTTGAGACCTTTGCAGACTGCAGCTGGGGACAAGCATTCTTATTGTGATGGTTTTATGCCTTTCTGTCTTGTTTCTGAAAGCCTGCCATGCATCTGTCTAGGTATTGAGTCTGGTCTGTCACTGCTTCCAACTCTGAAGTCATCTTTGGCTGGTTTGCATTTCATTTTTGGACAGGAGAGCATCATCTTGTGGAGGCCTTTATTTGGAAACAGTTCCTGTCAGTCTTGCCTTTGTTTTCTCAAGATGAGCTTTGATCAAACCTCCCAAGAGCTTTCCTTAGAACTGCTAGTGATGGGCAGGTTGATCCAACTGTGAAAACAGTTTGTGAGAGCAGACTTTATCTGACGACATGTGGAAAACAAGTGCAAATATAACCAACCAGATTCTCCATGTTTCATTCTGTGCCCCAGCCTCCTACATAGTCCCACAACTTCTGCTGAGCTTCAGCAGGTTGTTTCAAAAGAGACACAGGGTTGATTCAAATCCTGTTCAATGAAGGATCAGCCACAGTGCTGAAAAAAACTCCTCCTATATTTTCCATATATACACTGTTTACTTTGCTGATGTCTGCTTGCACTAATTAGCTATTCTTTTATCTTTTCTAGATTATAGAGTCCTTTATTTCCTAGCTTTCACCCTTTGGACAGTTCCCTGCTTATCAATAAACTTACTACACTCTATGCCTTTTATCATATACGTTAATGCATTCTAGAATTTTACATCAGTTAAGATGTTTTAAGTGAGTTCATATACAAAAATTTTTCAATCATGCAAATTTTTTGTCTACTAGGGTTTGCAACAGCCTCTGTCTGACTCTGAAGAAGAAGAAGTAGCTGCTTTCTGCTTGCAGTGGAGAAGGAACCTGTTGTGGCATAGAGCCAAGGAGTCTCTAAACTCAGAGAGGGATGAATTAGGGCTCCGCAAAACTCAGATAAGGGCTGAGCCCACCCTGATGGCTATGGTGCAAGAACAATCACCTCAGATCAAGAATACCACCCTCCAAGCATCCAAAACCTATTAAAGGACATAAAAATATGAAGAACCACCTGTAAAAACAGGAAAGGGCTTCGGCTGGAGAGGCCCTGTATCTGGCCTTGGAAGAAAGAACATAGCTCCTCCTAGCTTTCGTCTCCCTGCTACAGATGCTCTTGCAGAGGACCCAAAGCACAAGGCCTGAAAGGGCTTCTGTGCACTGCCAGATTCCACCCGACAGAAACTAAACAAAGAGAAGAATAAAATGATGCCACTTGACAGGGTATTTCCTAAGAGGCCTCTGTTCCAGATCGCAATTGGAGTAATAAAATGCAACACCAAGCCACAGAAGATGCAGGAGTTAGGACTTCGACAGCTTAAAGACCCAGTCAGATGGAAAACAGAGGGTTTCCTGTTCAATAAAACACCAGTCAGTTACTTGGTGCACGAGTCACTCTGAAACCATGAATCGATGGCCATGAAGTGGGGCTACAATTCTTTATTATTCATATCCCTACATGCCCTAGGCCAGCTCTGGCTCAGCCAGGCTTGTTTTTATTTTCTTTGCCAAACATTAACATAAGGAAGACAACATTTGATGAGCTACCTTCATTATATTCCTTTTAGTAACAAGCACATCATCTTCAGCACCTAAGATATGAACAGGAGTATGTAGGAATGCCCTTGTGGCAGAACCAGCAAATACAGCTGGAGGGAAGAATCAGGAGGTGCTGTAAACAACTGAACTGTTCATCTGCTGCACAACGAAGCTCGAGATGGGTCTTTCTTGGCTGTCATCTTCAGCATACAATCAAACTTATCAACCATCCCCCNCCCCCCCCTTTTTTTTTTTTTAGGGGCAGCAATGCGGAAACTTCTGCAGAGGAAGGGCAGTCAGAAGTATCTAATTCTGCAGAGAAGATAGGGCGCAGAGCAGAGCTCGAACACAAGATGCAAATTTAGAGGGCAACATGCACTACAAAAGCTAGAGGGAGAACTGCAATGAGGAGGAAAATAAGGGATAGGATCACTAACTTCGAAATGCAAAACAGGAGTGTAATGAAGTATTCTCTGCTTTGCAAGGATAAATTGATTTGCAACAGAAGGATTCCTGTCAAGAGGCTTATCATGACAGAACAGTATTAAAGGTTAGAATTCTCCCTACAATGGTTTTTATCATAGGGCAACAAATACCAGGTGGTGGTCTAGCAATGCTCAAGCCTTTCTGCAGCAGAGAGCAAAGATCAGAGAGAAACATTTCACTCTTACCCATCTCCAGAGCTGGCACCTTTCTGAACAGATCCTGCAGAGAAATGAGACTTTTCTCTCCACATTCCTTTCAGCCCTAGGACTCTCTTCTCCCCAGAGTGAAACACTCAGTGCAAGTGACCACCCACCACTCAGGCTTCCAGAATATCCAGGACCAATGATACTAGCTCCTCCTAGTACTGCTCTCCATGGGGACATGAGTTGCAATTGTCCCACAGAAATGCTGCTCTATGCCAGCATTGTGAACTTGTGGAAGAAACAGAAACAAGTCAAAGACTCAATGAATCCACACAGATCAGACTTGACTTGATGGTGGCTACAGTCTATTCCAGTTCACTTCGGTGTGCGAGGACTGTTCCCACCTGCCTGCTCTGCCACCTCAGCACCTTCCCTGTATCAGGCTGGTTTAGTACTTGCCTTGTAGCAACAAATCTCCTCCATGTTTCATAACACCACATGGAGCAATGAGCACACCAGAGTGTAGACTCAGGGAAGGAATTTCCAACAAATACATCAGTGAGCACAGGCAGAAGAGCCAAGGAGAAGCTTGGGGGGACTGGGGAGGCACAAAGGGACTTGCCAGCTGCATATGGCTGGATCTAGGAAGAAGGAAGGAGATGGTTACACATGGATACGACAGGCTACAGGGACTAGCTGGGCTCTCTCAAATTACATTTCCTCCTTCCTCTGTACCCCTTCTTTTTCTAAATACTGTATTAAAGATATCCAGATGGCAGTGGATCTCCAAGGTTGGATGCTAGCACTCTGTGTTCTCCTACTAGAATACACCCTGCAATGCCTACTCTGTGACCAGACCAAAAGCAAATCACCCAAGATCCCTCACTTATCTCAACTGTAAAGTACATAATTTTGCTTTTGGTATCAAAGCTTTTTCTCTGACTGTTTTATTTTTCCAGTACTTAAAAACAAACAAACCCAAACCAACGGTGCAGAGAGAATCCAATCAAGCCATAAGCACCTTACAGGAAGCTGTAACTTCAGGTTAGAGCTGGGAATCCTACAAGTACTTTCCTCATCTAAACATGAAACTATATGCGTTTTGCTTCAACACTGCCACTTTTTCCCTTTATTCTATTTCCAAACTATTTCTACATTTCTGGTGGAAAAGTATTTCCATTTGTCCAATTCTGCCAGCTTGTTTTTTTGATGAAGCTCTTCAACAACCAAACCTGGGACCAGATGAAGAAGAAATTTTGTAGGACTGTTTACACCAAAACAACAACCAAGTTTCACATCTGTTATCCACTTTTCAATTATTTTGAGCGACTGTGATTCAAAATACCATAAAATTAATAGTTTATACTCTGGAAAATTAGGAAGGCAAATTTAAACCATTATTACTGTGTTTTTGGCAGATGTAGAAATCAGCAACTTCATTCATCTAAGCTCTGTTCATCAACACAAAGATACTTGTATTCCTGTCCCATAGCCACAACAACCCAAAAGCTTAGGATCTGTGACAGAATGCTGCACTGTCCCAGTTGCAGGGGTTACTTGGGTCAACAAACTGAAATAAAGAGGGGAAAGGTCCACCGAGGAAGAGACTTAATGCAAAGAAACATTCCAAGTGGGCGGGAACCAGGTGGCAATTGAGCAGGCGGCAAATTTTTATTGTAAATGCGGCTAGCAGGGTAGGACTACATTTCCTCTGGAGAAAAGGTAACCCAAAAGGCAGAACAGGAAGAGGCTTTGGGGACAGTTGCACTCTCAGCATGCAGCATCTTCAGAAATTAAAGAACATGCATGACATTTCTCACAGGGATGCTGATAATTGTAGCAAGAGAACAATGATGACTCTCTCCATGCCAGCTAACACTGTTCAGATCCAGTACAAGGTGAGTTTCACATATGCAACTGCACTAAACCCAGTTTTAGTCACCTTCACCCTGTAGGCTCCCGCGCTGCTCTGTCCCCAGCACTGACCTAGCTGCCATTGTGCCAACATCACAGTCGTTACCAGACTTTATCTGTACCCTTTTTAATTGTTTTGTTAAAAATGTCGTAGAGACACCATGAATACAAGTACTGCAGTTACAGCGATACAAAAAAAGCAATACAAATTAAGCGGCTGGATACAAAAATACATTGAAATACAGGAACACCACAAGGTAACTCAGAGCACTACTCAGAATTGTCTATGCGTGAAAAAAAAAATTAAATAAAAATCTTTCCTCGTATTGGACAACTTAAGTATTCTCCACTTTGAACAGTTACTTCCCTCTAGTTATGTACTTCACAATTTCTTCTATATACAGCATAGAATAAAATACTTTTAAAAGATATGACGTTTTTAATCCTCAATATGCGATATAGGTCTCTTTTACACTAAGAATATCGACTGCATGAAGAAAAACTGTCAATGTCTTCCATCAACTGATCTGAAAAGAAGCATCATCATTTTCCTTTTCAATCATTTCCAGGGGTTTGAAATCAGTTTGGCTTGATGCGTCAGACAATCCTTGTCAGCATCCCTCACAGTAATGTACATAATATTGCTTGGTTCTATACAATCATACAAATGTCAATCATATCTAAATGTGGTTTATGAAAGAGACATCTCACACATATACAGGTCTTCGGGCTTCCTTAATGACTTATTTACAATGAAAGTGCTTTTATCAGCTCTAACACGATACGTGGGTGGGGTTGGGTTGGGTTTTTTCCTACATGTCAATTATTAGTCTCCCTGAAATTGGAAAAAGTATTCTATAGAAAATACCACAGCTTTGCAAACACTAGAGCGTACTGTATACCGGTGCGTGGTTCTGGGATTAGCAGCTGAAAAGTGTTGATAATCATAATTTAAAAATAAATAAAAGCAAAGAGGTAAACCAGTTACAAAACTGCAATATTCACAACGGTAAAAAGGTTTCAAATCGATTGCTAACAAAACGGTGAAGCAGTGGGATCAAAAGTCTTGAAAACATCTTTTAAGGACTTATCATCCGACTCCCCGTTTGGATCACTCTCCTGGGTCTGAGCCACCTGTCCGGGCTGCCTGGCCTGCCGCGGGTCACTGTACTGCGGCCTGATTAACCCCGATAAAGCTTGGATGGGAAGATTATGCACTGCAGGTGCAGTGCTGGAGTGTTTAGCCTGAGATTTATTGGTGCTGTTTGCTTTATCCAAAGCAGCTTCTGCTGATCCTTCTGGAATTTTCTCCACGTTTGAAGTGGCCTTTTGCAGTGATGTATCTTCCGAGAGGCTGGGTTCATTTTTACCAGAGTTTTTCAAAATGCTTTTTTTCTGGTTCTCTCCATTCTCTCCTGAACTAGCTGGAGCTGTGTCCAAGGATGAGCTGTGATCCCTGGGATCGTACAAACTAATACCGCTGAGTATGGAGCTTTGAGTTCCCAGCCTAACACCACTCGAAGATAATTTGGGGGCATAGGGAGGCAGAGCATCTGGATCGGGTTTGGCAGCTGCCACTTCTGAAGGCTGGGACGAGGCAGCAGCAGATCTGGTGAGGCGAGGGTCAAACTTAGGAGGGTGGGAGTCCTTGGTGGCTCCATGATGTGTTTCTGCACTCGACAGTCTGTGGAGCCTGGGATCCACATTTTTTTGTAAGCGAGGATCCCCTAATTTACTTGAGCTAGTGGGATGTGAATCCACAGAGGGATCCAAATAGCTGCTCCTGCCTGTGAGGTTGTTTTTTGCCTTGGCAGCAAGTCGTGGGTCAGCTGGCATTGTGTTTGGATGGGTATCACTCTTCAGACCCCGCAGTTTGTTAAGTCTCTGGTCAGCAATGAGTGGAGGAAGAGGTAAATTGATTGAAGACACAGGGTCGGGCTTAGGCAAAGGGATTGGGAGCAAGTCTTCAGGTGCCCACACAATGTGCTTTGCAAAGTTTGGCTTCATCAGGGTAACATCCATCTTAATGTGGCTGAACTGCCTGAGCTGAGATCGAGGATCCCTTAACGTGACACCAGGCAAAGGTTCCAAGGGTATCAGGAAAGCTCGTTCTCTCAGCTCTCTTTCAGAGTCCTCTTCATCATCATCCATTCCTTTTTGCTTGACTTTAACCCCAGCGTGAGTGTGGTGTACATCAAGCTTTGCCCCACCGAGGGAGGAGCTGGCATGACCACCCTCATTGACCTTGTGCATCCTGGGATCTCGTACCAGCCGTGGGTCCAAGGACACGGATTCCGAGGGTTTTCTGGAGTTGGACCTCGGGGAAGCCCGAAGTCTTGGGTCAGCAGCCTGAGACCCTGATCCTTTTTCCTTTGCCAGCCTTGGGTCAGTAGGAATACCGAGCATATGTTGCTCTGAGGAATGTTGCTGCCGATTCCTGAAGTTTTCACTCTGTTTCTTTAAGGTTTTTAGTATAGATTTAACACTGCTCCCCTCTTCCTCTTCACTACTGGAGTACCAGTTGACATTGTCATCTAAATGAAAAATAGAACATTACTAAAGCAAATAATCACTAGGGAATACGTCACATTTATTCAGATACAGGGTAACTTCTCAGTAAAATCAAACTGAGAAGGCCTGATACTAAGACATCACTCCATTTACTATAGCAACCATAATCTAAAATTACAAAAACTAGTTTCAGTGAAGAACTGACATAAAAACCATCTATCAATAAAAAAAAACCCCACCAACTATAGACAGAAAAGTAACATGGCACCTCACAGCAGTCTTAAAATCAGCTAAACAAGTGCAGTTTGCTGTCGTAATTTGAACTCTGCAAACCCAAACGTTTTAGGGAGTGAGATTTGGTTACAGAAGGTTGCAGAAAATACACTCAGATTAAATACTGTATGTTTCAGATATCACAGAGAAAGAAATACTCCTCTGGAGAAATGCAACATGCAGAAAAGATCAAGAGGTGCAACTGACTAAACAGAACTGAAGTATTGGCAGTTAGAAATAATAACCTGTTTCCATCAGGGATTTAAAGAAGCAATGGAGTAAACGAGACAACCTCCTAGAAACAGAAACTATACTCAAAAATTACCCAGAGATTTTTTATACTTGGAACTGAAATGCAGTTCTTTACCACGAGGGTAGTGTAGTACTGAACAGGTTGCCCGGGGAGGTGGTTGTTTCCCCATCCCTGGAGATATACAAAGTGAGGCTCAACAGGGCTTTGGGCAACCTGATCTAGTTCAGGATGCCCTTGCTTACTGCTGAGGGGGTTGGACTAGATGACCTTTGGTCCCTTCCAACCCAGATGATTCTACAGTTCTCTAATATTCATCTGAAAATAGTATTTGAGTTCAACTCACAGTCACTGGATGGTAACATGCTGGAAATCCAAGTCGGCAGATTTATTCTTGGTTAAAACATGATCAGTAAGTATGTTTAGACCTCTAACAGAATTATTTTTACCTTCATCTTTGCTCATTGCCCTCTGACCCTGGCTGCTGACAGAGTCTCCATCTCTTTGATGCTTTTGACTAAGTCTTGCATAAAGGGCTTTCTGCATCGCCGGCAGGAAATCTGGTACGTTCATGGCTGGTTTATGGCCCATATGGCTACTCATGCAGTCTGACTCACTTCCACCTTGATGTGACTCTTGAGCCATGAGGTGAGCTTGATGATCTGTAAATTCTCCGTGCCATGTTCCATCTGCAGTACCAAAACAGAAGACAGACAGGAGTTCACCTACGCTATCTTTTACACTCAAAGAGGTAAACCACAAAGCACAATCAAGCAAAACTCATGTAACTTATATTACACAATGGGAAAGCATCAGGTGAAAAAAGTCTATAGACTGGATATTCTGGGAGGTTTGGCTTTTCTATCCAAAAATCACAGAACCATTGGGGGTTGGAAAAGACCTTTAAGAACATCTGAGTTCAACCATTAAGACTGCACTGCTAAGTCCACCACTAAACAATGTTCCTCAGCACACATCTACATATCCTTTGAACTGCTCCAAGGATGGTGACTCCACCACTTTCCCGGGCAGCCCATTTCAGGGTTGGCAACCTATTCAGGGACAAAATTGTTCCCAATGTTCAACCTAAACCTCCCGTGGAACAATATGAGGCTGTTTCCTATCATCCTGTCATTCGGTACTTGGGATAACAGACCAACCCCCACTTTGGTACAATCTCCTTTTCTGGGAATTGTAGAGAGTGAGAAGGAATCCCCTGAGCCTCCTTTTCTCCAGACTGGACAATCCCAGTTCCCTCAGCCATTCCTCATGAGATTTGTGCTCTAGACCTTTCACCAGTTTTGTCGCCCTTCTCTGGCTCTAGCCCCTCAATCTCCTCCTTGGAGTGAGGAGCCTAAAACTGAACCCAGCATTCAAGGTGTGGTCTCACCAACAGAGAGTACAGCAAAATCACCTCCCTGCTCCTGCTGGCCACACTATTCGTGATGCAGGCCAGGTTGCCATTGGCCTTCTTGGCCACCGGAGCAAATTGCTGGCTCATATTCAAGCCAGCTATTCACCAGCACCCCAGGCCTTTTTCCAATGGACAGCTTCCAGCCACTCTTCCCCAATCCTGAAGCATTCATGGGGTTGCTGTGACTCAACTGCAAGACTGAGCACTTGGCCTTGCTGAACCTCCTCCCATTGGCCTTGGCCCATTAATCCAGCCTGTTCAGATGAATTCTTTCAAATGCTCAACTGAAAGTTTGCAATTTAACAAATTATATCAGCTGCTCATCTTTGATACTACACAACTGCAAAGCACCATATCAGGGAACAATGATTTCTACATGTCCTTACCACCAGAATTATTAGCAGGCTGGAAGTTATGTACAGCTTGATGAGAATAGTAATTGTCGTAGAAATCAGCTGGGTTCTGAATAGGCTCATAATTCATATTAGGCTGTCGATCACCAGGCATCTGCTGGTATTGCGGCCCCGGAGGACAATGATTTTCTCTTGGCATATTCACCATATGTCCTTGAACTCCTGGGGCGTTGTAAGACCCTCCAAGACCTGGCGGTGTGAGAGGAGGGCCACCCTGCTGCCCTTGCATAGGCATACCAGTCTGATTCTGTGGGCCCAGGTAGCCTGGTGGAACACCCTGCATAGGAGGACTCTGTGGCATTCCAGGGCCTTGAGGTCCTCCGCATGGATGATGGCCAGGAGAACCCGGGTGCATTGGTGGCCCATTATGTCCCTGTGACATGCCAGGTCCTGGCCCTGGACTGGAACCTGGGTTATACATATGTTGAGCATGTGGGTCATTTCCCTGGAATGGTGGTCTTGGGGGTGACGCACTGTTATAGAAGGTTGGTGGCCTGTAGACAAAAGAAAATGAGTGATTAAACTTTGCACCTACAAAGGTCAGCAGTTTATTAATTGTCTCCTACCCTCCTCACTTACAGATGTCTGTTCAGACTCACTTGTTCTTAAGTTGGATACAAATCTGAAACAAGCAAAATAATTTTCAAGGATGGTGACTATATATACTAGAGATGAGAGAGACTGTGTGGAAGTAAAACATTTTTCTACCTGTGCTGGTTTGAGGCTAATTGGAATATTTTAATAGAGAAAATGATATTATAGGCTGTGAAAGGAAAACAATGGTGATGTCTACTTCACTCATAGGCTTGCTGAGATGGATAAAACTAAGAACATAAACATAGATAAGAAAGTCGTGCCTTGGGTTGTCTAGCAGCATCTGGCTTCTCTCTGCTGAGTAACCTCACTAACCACTTTCCTTCTAAACGCCCTGGCCGATTCTCCAAACCTCACACGTAAGGCAAACCTTGGGGTAAGGCGTGGGAGTGGGGAGAAGGTGGAAGGGTGGTTGGGAGCCCCTCTCGGGGTCTCTGATTTCTGGGAGGGGTGTTGTGTGTCTGTATTACCTTTAAATTGTGTATTTCTGTAAATATTCCTGTATACAGTGTACATATCTGCTTGTATATTGTGCTAAGCTGTAAATATAGCACATGCAGAACTGGATATTTGCTGCAACTGAGATTTTTAAACATCTCAATGCAACAGCCCCACCAGAAGTGTCCATTTGCTTTGGTCAAGAAAAGATAAACAATAAAAAGACTGTTGAAGAGAAGGAACTTAGCTCGACCTGCAAATGGAGACAGGCAAGGCAGAGGCAAAACAAGAAATACCAGTGCAGTAGCATTCTGGGAAGTATCAAGGCATACTAATTTCCTCTTCTGTGGAAAGCATTAAATAAGTAAATAATTATGACAGTCGATATTTGAGAGAGATCATTAACTTGGAAAAACACCAAGTCATACCTACTGACAGAAACAGAATTACTTAAATATTTATGCAGCCATGGTTTAAGGAGGATTCTACACAAAATTCTGAAACCTACTTTTTCCCAATTTTGTGTGCTAAATCCACAGTAGGCTTCACAACTATTTCAAAGAGAGATGGGATCTTCTTATAGTCTCCTGACGGATCTTGATAATTCTCTATGTCAGACTCAGAAAAGGGATATTGCTCTGGTGGGGTTGGCAGAAGTCCAACACCTGGTGGTGGCTTAGGGAGAGGAACTATGCCACGCTTTCTGAGTTCCTCCAGTTCTTTCTCATCTTCATTTTGTGGCTCCTCCTCATTATTCAAAACCTGGAACGAGGACATGTACCAAACACTTCATACATTATGCATTACGTGCAATATAATTTAGTCTTGCAACTTCCATTTAAACAGAATTACCTGCAACAATACTACTACTTATTGACATGAAACCCCAATGAATTACACATTTATTACTTCCTGGTTTGCAGGACCCTAATGCACAACCAGGAAGAAAACTATTTCTCCGATAAGGAAGGGTCAATTTCATACAAGTCCATCTCCTTTACAGGGTTATTTTAAGTGACAGAAGTTGAAGGGCTCATTCTAAGATTCATAATGTTTTGAGTGCTAAATTCGTATCACTTTTCTGCTAAGGCTTATTGTGTTGTAACTGGAGTGTGAAAGGGATATCCCACTTCACACAAAGGTCAAGGTTTCATGAATCATTCAAATGAGCCACCTCATTCCTTTCTTGGCTCTGAGTGCAAAAGTCAGTCAGATGATACCTAACATCTAGGCAGGTTACAGGAAAGCCACACTTGTTACAAAACATATGAAGATTTCCACAGTCAGACATGCAAAAGTAAGTATAAAATAAAATATATTTCACAAAATTAATGGAATAATTGATGCTGAGGGGAATTCCTGGTATTGAACCCAGTCATAGACTTACTGTGCTAAAGAACAACAGGGAAATATAACATTGCGCTCCCTAAAAACCCCACAGAAAATCCTAGTAACCTCCCCCTCTATTCTTTGTATCAACAAACTTGTTTACAGACTATGAATTGCTCACCTTATCCAACAGTTCTTTTGTTTCTGCAGTCAGAGGAGCGTGAGAAAATTTGCACTTATCTCCTTGATAACACTTTGCTCCTGTGTGGTAGAACTTGCAAGGGAATTCATGTAAGCAATGAATTAAGGATTTTTAACAAAGGTTGATTTGTAGTTTCACAAGTTTGTGAAACTCAGCTCTCGACTATCTTCAAGTTCTTCACCACTCCTTAATCTTTCAAAGCAGCATGTTAAGAATTCTGAAAGCTAGTATCCAACTTTCCTCATAATTTCGTTTTACATTCTTTACATTACTGCGGCCTTAACACTATTTTCGACGCGATTCTACAATGGTGGTTAAAAAATGAAAGTCTCAATTCCAGAGTAAACCCTCAAGTCCTTTACCACAAACGAGAACAGATCAGAGTTTTAAAAGTATGTGGACAAATGCATGTGACTTCAAGGAGTTTGTTTTAAAACATTAAAATTCCTTAAAACTGAAAACAAACTAGTAATTTTAGTTATTTTCTCCTCATATCTGAGCAGAAGAAAAATATTCTCATCGTACATGTACATGGTCTTCATTATAGTCTCTTAAAAGAAATAGCTACCCTTAAAAATCACTTACATCAACTAAGGGTAAATATATACTTTCAATTTAATTCACATTTGGCACTTTTTAAAGGATATTGTGCAAATAAATGCAGTTCTCTCCTTTGGTGCAGTAACCCTGTATGTAAAACTTGCAAATTTCCTTCTTTTTTTCAATCTCTGCATCATGATCAAATTTACACTGCTCTCCCTAAAAGAAAATAAAAAAAACCATCAGCACCTTTATATGTCAAGCAATTGCATTTCGTGTTTAAATAAAAGCATCCTCCTTACCTGAATTTAAATGTTTTATCTTTACCAACACACAACTGCATTATAAACACGTCCCTAAAAACTGTGAAGAGGGAGGAGCTAGGCATAGAGTAACAATTGCTGAGCCAGGATACAAAGAGTATCTGTGGCAGTCGCAGCCAACAGGCTGGTCTTACAGTCCACATTCTCTTCATCGCCTCCACTAGCAACTCGGACCAAGGTATTAAGACTCTCCCATGTAGGAAAAACACATTCCAATTACAATATCAAATTTCTATCAACCATATAATGATACGCATTATTATTATTTACTGGAGAGGGGGATGGTGCATTTTTTGTATTTGTTTTCATGACAAATGTACCAAGTGCTCTTTCAGCTACTTGTTCTAAATCTGAAGGTGGCAGCAAAAACTCATCTTACTGAGTGTGGCACACTAAAATACATCAAAGCAGCATCAAACACACCCAATTCCTGCCCGGTTTGGGAAAAAACATACTAATTTTCACCTTGACTTTCAAAGAAAGAAAGAGAAAATGTTTTACCTCTAAAAATACAGACACAAATACGAGGTACTCACTTACTGGAGTAACATGCAGCTTGTATGTGTTTTGTAAATGACTGAACTAGTCTGACATCAGAGGATTCAACTTCGCAGAAGCTTAATCTTCAAAGCAAAGCAATAGCAACTTTTTTTTAATCTAATAAGAGACTGTCTTGCTAGAGCTGTGCTTGACAGCTGGCTGCTCTGAATAGCATTCTCTTCCTTCTGCTGCCTTGCACTGGCTGGTTATTTGGCAGAGGAATTACTACCACAACTCCACTTTTTACTTTAGAGAAATAAATGAGCATAATTAAGCAAGTCCTTTGGTGTTGGAAAAATCAGCAGCATACAGAAGAGAAATAATTGAATACATTCAGAAACCACTGCCTAGTTACAGATTCCATGCTTGTAAATATACATCAAATCTTGCCTATGATATGCTGCCAGTGTATGTTTATGATACAGATCTTATATATACGGTAATTTTAAAAAGTAATTTCTTGTAAGTCAAAACATGTAACGGAAAGGGACATTTTTCCATGAGTACGTCTGTTAGCATTTCTAATACTCAAAACATCAGAAATCAAAACACTGAGTTTCAATATACAAATTCTCTCTAGAGCAGCTGAAGTAAAAAAAGAAGAGAACATATTCTCTCTCTCAGAACAACAGACACAATCCGTAATTACCTTGATACACCTCCCTTCAAGGAAATATTTACAAATCTGTTTGCCTTTGTGCTCCACTGTATGCTGATTGATGAACTCCTGACTCATATTAACCCATTTTTTCACTGGTTTGCCATCCTGTAAGAGAAATAAACATTCTACTGATGCCAGTCACAAAAATATTAAAGCACACCTAGTGCACTAATTATCCCAAAACATGATTAACTACACCATAATTTATGTTCTTACAAGTATTATACCACAGCTCAGAGTAAAGGTAAATAAAAATGCTTATTCTTAGCTGCTTTAATAAATGCAACCGAGGCAGAAACTTGTTACAACACTGAAACAATGGATCTGTTATTCTCAGACTATATTTTGTTTCCTCCATTTTTATTGCCATTGGAAGGACAAAAGAACCCACAACCTGTTTGCTTTATACCACAAGACAAAGCAGAGAGGAAGCACAATTCAATCATGATCTAATATATATAAATTATGTACCTGGTGAGGCAACTAATTGCTCCCTCTTATGGTTTCAGTCCCATGTGGCATATGTACTGGAGATAAACTGAACAGATGATGGTAAATTTGTCTAACTAGAGAGTCCGAGATATTGATATTGAATGAAGTCTTGGAAGTAGATGGCCTTTATCATACACAGTTATCACACTGCGTCATGAGCACACATGAGCATCAGCATGCAAGTCCAGTCTCATTTTGCTCAGCAGATTAAGCAACATCACAAAACATTAACACTAAGAATGAGAAGCAGAAATCTTCAAGCTAGAAATATCACTCCTGGATCACAGAATCATAAAAGCATTGCAGGTTGGAAGAGACCTACGTAAATCAAGTTCAACTCCCCTGCAGTAAGCAGGGACATCCTCCATTAGATCAGGTTGCCCAGAGTCCTGTCAAGCCTGCCCTTCAATATCTCTAAGGATGGGGCTTCAACTACCTCACTGGGCCTGCTCCAGTGTTCCACTAGCCTCATGGTAAAGAACTTCCTTCAACCTATATCTACTCTTCTCTAATTTAAAGCCATTATTCCTCATCCTATCACTAGAGGCCTTTGTGAACAATCTGTTTCCAGCCTTCTTGCAGTCCCCCTTCAGATACTGAAATGCTGTTATTGGGTCTTCCCAGAGTCTTCTCCAAGCTGAACAATCCCAGTTCCCTCAGCTCTCCTCACAGGACATCTCATTGGTCAAGATCAGTTTTCTACTCTGAACACATTGAACCCAGACAAGTCTCAGCTGATTCAGACAAAGCAGTTTTCAATCTGTTAACTGATCCCCTTCAAAGTTAATACAAATATCACTCAATATTGATGCTCCAAGTATCTCTGGGAGCTCTGCAAACTGTGCTTGAAGAAACAACCTGAGGAAAATTGAAATGCTCTCGCTATGTCCCTGAGAATCCCAAGGACACTACTGTGCAGCTCGGGAGCACCACAAAATTCACTATTTTGCTGTAGCCAGGAGCCCAGCTTTTTGTTTCCTGCCTGCTGCAACCTGCTGGGACCTGTCTGTAGCTGCCTCCTCACCCCCACTGTGCTGGTTTGAGCTAACTGGAATATTTTAATACAGAATACTATAGGCTGTGAAGGTAAAACAATGGTGATGACTACTTCACTCACAGGCTTGCTGAGATGTTTACAAAAGAGATAAGAGTGTCTTGAGGGGGCAGTCTGGGTCACGGGGCACAACTTCTCAGGCACATAGGTCTTGGGCTAGCAGCTCTGGCTTCTCCTCTCTGCTGAATAACTTCACTAACCACTTTTCTTCTAATCCTCCCCAGCCAATCCTCCTTGCGCGTAAGCCAGACCTTGGGGTAAGGTGTAGGGGTGGGGAGAAGGTGGAAGGGTGGTTGGGAGGCCCTCCTGGGGTCTCTGATTTCTGGGAGGGGTGTTGTGTGTCTGTATTACCTTAAACTTGTATATTTCTGAAAATATTCCTGTATATACTTGCTTGTATATTGTGTTGAGCTGTAAATATAGCTTCATCTCTTAACTTCCAGCCCAGTTGAGTTCTAGTCTGGGTCATTTTACAAGTGTGGGGGGGGCAGGGAACTCTCAAACCGTCACACCCACCCTTCCCTACGGCTTTAGATACACTGCTGGAAGACAGGGAATGCTCAACAGCAACAGGACAGATAAATCTTACAGAAGAGGTATCCTCCTAACAAATCAAACAGCTGCCCTTTTCCCTACCACATGCTGGGCAGGGAAAGTAACATCTGATCAGGACCACCCAGAAGCTGCAGAGTCTGGAGAACGTGAGGTAAAATTAACATGACTGAATTACACATCACTGCATTAGCAAAGAGCCAGTTGTGCATTCCTGAGTGCAGGAAGGAAGAGAACCACAGACATTCCATTTGCACTATATGAAATTAAGTATGATTTGGCTTCAATAATGCTCTTTAGCCATGGGTGGTTTTGATTGATTTATCAATTTTGTATTGTTTTTCATTTAGATAAAGATTTAGAAGTACTGTGGCAATATTTAACACTATTTACTCTAATTCCTATGCAAAGAATTGTTGAATGAAAACCAAGCTCATATGTATTTCCATTTCCACAGCCACAGGTATAGGAAGAGAAGAAAAATTCTCCACAATTCAGATGAAAACTGCCAAAACCTCTGAAATGTCCATTTTCTTTGTTGAAAAATCTCCCAGTAGCAGCAAACCAACTCATTTCAGATACAGTTAACATTGAAACTCATGCACCATTCAAAAACAAAGTTCACTGACAACTTTCTGGTAATTTTTCATATTTCCAAGGAAAACAAAAAAATCATGTATAAGCTGAAGTTATCCACTGAACTTTGTACACCAAGTGTTGTAAAATTCTAGATATTTTCTAAATGAGAGAAAAATGTTGAATATATGTATTTTTAAATACTCTTTCATTAAAGCAAAGCATGCAGTCATTTGAAGCAACTCCATTAGGAATTCAGCTTTAACTCCACATACCTCATGAAAGCCATCAGACCCTTTATTGCCTCCTCTTCCCCTTCCACGATCCTTACGCTTCAATTTCTTTTGCATTCCACGCCCTCGACCAATATTGTAATTATTACCTCTTTGAGAAATACCTGAAAAACAGCAACAACCTCTTTAAATGATCTCAAAGTGAAGAAAAATGGTTATCTAATAACACCAAATACAGACAATTCTACATATCTACCTTTCTGCAGTCTGAATTTCTTAATACTATGTTGAATCATGAGTTGGCAAGTACAACCACACTGGCCTGCTGTAGCTCTGTGTGACTGCCTGCTCTGTAGAGCTCTTCAAATCAATGGTACGCCAACAAACTGAATATACAATTAATCTTGTTCAAAGTGCAGACAGGTTACATCTAACCAGCCAAAATACTTGAAATATTTTGCACCCTTTGGTCACTCTGAAGAGAGATCTACAAATGTCTCCCAGGTAGGTTAAAGAAAACTGAGATCAGAACCTAGGAAATGCGACAAAACAGTTTTGAAGGCAAAATGTAATGGTAACTCTTTGGAAGCCTCAAGACAATAATTATCCAGCAAGCAGCATGTCAGGAGTCCTAGTCTCAACTGAAACCAGTGAAACACAATATTGGCTTGTCATCAATTGAAAACCAAAGAAAACCTGTCAGAAAGACCTGTAGACATAACATCTGCTTCAGGCAGCACCCACCTTGGAACAGCAAAGATAGTTCCAGTGAAAACAGCTTAACCTCACCTCAGATGACTTGCAGACAGACTTTGAAGCATCACTTCCAAGCAGCACATGAAAATTCTTTTTTGCCTCAGCTAAAAAAGATCCTGCCAATCTTTTGCCAATCTGATTTATTGTGAGCCAAACCAGGATGGAGTAAGTCTTCACTGTAGTAGCAAATGGTAAACAGTAACACACAGTAATACAAAACTGATTGGGAAATTGGAAATCCCTTCCTAAGACACTTCCAGAGTTGTAAGCTGGCTCAATAAATTCCACTACAATGGTAAAGAAGTGCTCAGACACCAAATAAGAGGTGCAGACAAGAACGCTTGCATAACTTGTCTTACACAACGCCTAAAATAAGGGAAGCAGGGCTCTTTCAGGAATACACTGCAATAAAGCTGCTGATGAGAAGGTATGAGCCCAGCAAGCAAAGTTGTGAACACAAAAATAAAGGATATAAGTATGGTTGTGGGCATAAAAGTATTCAGGTACCTGTCAGAATTTTAAAGTATTTAAGTATTTTATTTTGCTTAAATTAGGTTTTGAAATTGACATATTTACATTTCTCCCCCCAAATAAATCCTGTTTCAGACCTTCATAAAGTAACACCAGAAAGTCACTCTATAGCACCACAATTCCTCAAACTGTTACACAATAAAGACCTTTGCGTTTTAATAAAGTTTTTTTTGTTTACTACATACACATTATGTAAAAATTGACCTTTTTCTTCAATATGTGCATCAGTGTGACCCTATGATACTATTCCTTCCTGAAGAGCAGCATCAACACTCACTGACAAGAGACTGCAAGCTCAAAGGAATGCCACCACTGGCAGCTTTCTTCATTCAGTTCTCATAGAATCACAGAAT
>VWYK01122800.1:0-18096 GCA_013399775.1 Semnornis frantzii
TTGCTTGGTTTAGAGAAAAATAGAAGTTGCTGCATAGCCTACAGTACTTACTGTTGTTTTATTGTTTGGTAAAAATAACCTGTATGTGTTTTTGCTTGTAGGTAATTGAACATAACTGCATTCAGGATTTCATGCATCATGGAATTCATCTTCCCAGAAGTTCTTCTGTTCATTCTAAAGTTAGAGAAGTAAGTTCCTGTAAAGCATGACATGATCTAGTAGAATCAAAATCAGATCAGTTACTTTGAAGTGGAAATTTTTGATTTCATACTAAAATACTATATTAGGTCTGGCTGGAATAGAATTACTTTTCTTCATAGCAGCCCATATAGTGCCATGTTGTGGATTTGTTGGCCAAAAGGGTGTTGGTAACACATCAGTGTTCTGGCTGTTGCTGAGCAGTACCTGACTGGTGGTAAAGCCTTTGCCTCCGTACTGTGTTTCCCTAGGAGGATAGGCTGGGGATGAGTTGGGTGTGAGTACAGCCAAGACAATTGACCCAAACTGATCAAAGGAATAGTACTGTTAAAACTGAATTTGAGATTGTTTTGTTTGTGTTTTCTCAGGTACTGAGTTATATTCATAAGCAAAGTAAAGTTCGCCAAGGAGCTGAGGAGATGCTCTGTAGATTGTATCAACCTATCCTTTGGAGAGCACTGAAGGTAATTAATCCTTTTCACAAAACAGAATTGTCTTTCTCCACTAATAAATTCTGAGTCACTTCCATGTGTTCTGTTTTTAATAATTGGTTTTAAAATAAGGTGACTATGGGAAAAATAATTGGTGTGTTTCTCATCTATTACAGGGTAACTTTGCAAGGTGTAGTTGGGCACAGTTGGAAAACATTATTCTGATTTGTTAATATAATTTGCTTATACAGTTTGGTTTTGTTTCTAAATACACAAAATACTTTCCAGGACTGTGATAGATAGTGGGACCAACACTAAGTTGTTTGCTCTTGTCTTAGTTTGGGAATTTTGTGTGATCTTATATTCTGTCTTCCAAGATCTTTATGGAATGATCAGTGCTTTATTGATCAAAGCTAGAAATAATCTGACTCAAATCAGATATAAGATTAGAGTACTTTGGAAGAACATTCTGTCAAACTTTATTAAATCTACATAGATTTATTTTGGAAAACGCAAGAGAAAGGTTTGGCTTGAGGAAGAAAAGTTAATTACCGATTTTTGGCAAGACAATGAGAGGAATTCCTGATTCCAGAAGTGTTTCAGGCTCTTAACAGCTGCTATTCCTGATTTTCACATCACTAATGGTTCCATTGGTAGAACAAATCTGAGTTTTAGTAAGTTTTGGGAGATGATTTTTAGTCTGTGTTTTGGGGGAGGGGATATTGGGTTTTGGAGATATTTTTGGGTTTGTTTTTATCTTGACATCTTCTACATATGTAATTAAGCACTTTAAGCTTAGACGTTGTCAGGCACATCAGCTAAGTCATGGAAAATTTGTTTTAATACAGCAAAATAGTCCAACTGTTGTGAACATAAATTTCAGAATGCAGCAATTATATGAATCATGTAATGATTCGGTGCAAGAAAAGATTCTGAATTGCAAATGATTCAGTCCCACAGTTGTGATTGGTGAAAAGAAGTATGTGACTGAATGTCAGAATTTGGCAATTTATTTTTGGATAGGCCACTGACTTGCTGTGTGACTTTTGTATAGTTAATCTTTCTTTTCCATCTAGTATTGCTGAAGTATTTGACGTTTTTAGGGTAGCTGTTGCTGTGACTCAGAATCCCGAATAGTTTAAGATACAGCACTAAGAAGGCAAACTTACAATTCTCCTACTAGAAGAGATTCCACTCCAGAGGTTGAAATGCCAGTCTAATATTAGATGACCAGTTTGATGCACCTATTTCAGCCAGTGTACAAATGTCTAATATAATATAATGAACATAATGTTGTTCTGGAACACTGGTTCCAAAACAGAAATGGATCTCAGAAGAACTTCTTTATCCCTCTTTCTTGCTTGGGTATTGAAAAATACTTCAGTGATATCTGGAGTACTGTGTACAGTTCTGGAGCCCCCAGCACAGGAAGGACATGGAACTGTTGGAGTGGGTCCAAAGGAGGCCAGGAAGATTCTCAGAGGGCTAGAGCAGCTCTGCTATGAGGACAGGCTGAGAGAGTTGGGGCTCTGCAGCCTGGAGAANTGTCCCTGCCTATGGCAGGGGTTTGGAACTAGATGATCCTTGAGGTCCCTTCCAACCTTAACATTCTAGGATTCTATATTGAAAAATACTGAATTGTAGGAATGCAAAGAATTTTAGAACTGTTCATACTGAAACTGCTTAATTTAATCTCTGTTTAAACTGAGGATGTATATTTATAATCAATAGTTCTCTTCTTAAATTGCTTGTTTCTCAAATACTGTGCTTGCACAAGTTTCCTTTGTGGTTTTTACCTACACACATTTCATAAGCATTTGTGCAAGTCTAAGTTTGCATAGTACAAACCCTTATGCAGCTTCTTAACCTTTTTTCATGCCTTTATTATGAGAAGTAAGCCTCTTGCAAACATAGCCAAGATAGTTGTGTAGTGAGCGGATATAAGAAGCTATATGAATAAAAAATTGTGGATATTTATTGTGAGCTAAGTAGTGATTAAGCTATTTCTTATCAAGCTTAAAAGGTCAAGAACCACTCCTCCATGAATTCAAGCTGCTGAAGGAAGTGATTCCTTTAAAGCAGAGTGTTTGGTAGTTATTTTTTCACATCTCATACTTCTAAACTAATTTTTTTTTTTCTTTTGGAAAACCATTTTTTAAAATAATTTGAAGTGGATTTCAGGATCTGTGAAACCAGATGCAACTTTAAAAGAAAGCTCTGAAAATTAACTGAACAAAAACCTTTCTTTAAAAATGTTCTGAATGTCCCTCAGAATAGTACAAGAAGGTAAAGAAACATTAGTCAGTATGATATGAATTTAATGTCCCAGGTTCTACTTCTGTGAAGACATTTACTCTATTAGAAACTTGAAGATGTAAATGCATTTGGGATAAATTCCAATTAATTAAAGACATGAATTTAAACTCTGGTTGCTCAACTCAGAATTCAAGTGACCTAAATGGAATTCAGTGTAGTGCACTTAAACTTTATGAAAATTATCTTCGTGGAATGACCATGGTAGGCAAGGTCTGGGTTACTGCACAGAAACTTATTTGAATTAATTTTCACATGACATATTAGTGCAGAAGAGCTATTTCATCCTGAATTCACATATTGGCTCATTATGCATTAATTCTTCAGTACAGACAAGCTGAAATTGAATTAAAAATCAAAATATTTCCACTTTTTAGACTGTTTGTAGTATCTGTGATAAATGAAGTAAAGCACCAGTCCCTGACTGAAGACTGTGTATATGGGCTTTAATTGCCTTTATAGTATTCACTGGAGAGTTGCTATTAATTTTGTTGGCTCGAAGAATTCAGAATTTTTTGATTCTACTCAGAGATGTGAATCCTAAATCTGAACAAAATTCTTCCTTTCTCCTTCATTCCCAGAGAAGTCAGCACAGGCTCTTAGCATTGCACTGCTCCTTGATAAATCAAATGCAGTCTGATGGTTAGATTTCAGGTCTCTCCCTGAGATGCCTTGAATTTTGTCTTTTCATGTCATTGCCTGTCACCTTTTTCTATCATTTGGGAGTCCACAGGGCCTATTATTTTTCACTAACTGTCTAAATACAGACTATTTTAATTTTTCTTTACATTTGCAGCCCTACAACCAGTGAAATATATAGTGTAGCACACTGAATGCTGTGAAAGATGGCAACATTCCTGAGGATTACGAGGCTTGCCTTAGATTTTTGATGAACTGCCTGTAGTTCAAGAGCGTGATCCAATTACTTATGTGCAAAGATGCAAAGCTGAATGAATTTCTGTTGGATGTTAGTCTCCAGGCTTGCTGGTACTTAGTTTCTAAAGACTGTTTTCTTGAAGAAATAGGCTTGAGCTGTTCAATTAAATCACCTGTCTCTTGACAGGCAATTTAATTAATTCCATATGCCTGAATTCAAGATTCCTGTATTCTGAAGAGAAGCTTTAAGTTGACCAAGAGAAATCTCAACTGCTTTTAATTTATTCAGCATTAATCAAACTGTGACTCTTCAGGGTCATTGAAGCTGACATGCTTTGAAAGCTAATTGTACTAATAACTCAGGTTTAACCAAATGGGCACAAATGTAAGGATAAAAAAAGTACTGGGAAAAAAAAAAAGGTGTTACTGTAAACTACTCCATACATTTAAATACTTATCTCTTTCACTAACTGCATAGAAGTGTTTGGAGAGCAGTATTTAACTGATATTCACAGTCTGCTTATTGGGAAAATATTTTTTTTTTCCCTTCATTGTAACAGGCCAGGAACTCAGAAGTTCGATCCAATGCGGCATTTCTGTTTGTTGATGCTTTTCCTCTTCGGAATCCCAGTTTTAACAAAACAGAGATGGAGAATGAAATCCAGAAACAGTTTGAAGAACTTTTTGTAAGTTGTCATGAAAAAGAAAATGTTAAAAATGAAACTTCTATCAAAACAAATGCAAAAAGAAGCCGTTGATGTAATTAAAAATGTCTGGGTAGTGTGGAAATACAGCCCTGAGATGCAGAGGATGCAAAAATAGTTTTTTTCAGTTCCTGTAGTATGTTGACAGCAGATTGACATGCAACATTTTCAACTCTGCAAAAGAAATATTTGAGATTGTTAGTCATTAACCTTTGAATGAAAGATACTTTCAAGGGACTAGTGTAAGGGGATGGGGTAATTAATTAATGCAAGACGATATATAAAAATATTAACAGTTTATTAATATTAAATATTCAGAACTCNGTCTTGCGGTGTCACGTTGGCTGTGCAGGCCAAATGCGTGGAGGTGGCACGGGCACACCGTGTCATGGCAAAGGGCGAAAGGCAAAGGCAGCCTGCTCTCTGCTGACCTCCCTTTTATCCAATGCAGCCCGAGACCAATGGGCCTTTGGACACAGGACAGCCAATGAAATGGCAGTTAGCCAAGATTTACCCATATTAGGTGAAGCCATAGGCCTGCCCCACCCTTCTTCGGGAAGAACACGGGCCCTGCACAAGGCAACCCTGTGCACCTTGTTTACCACAGGGTCTGGGCAGGCAACGGACCTCAGCCTCAGTGGCGCCAGGCCCTTTGTCCTTTTTTCCCGCCGTTGCTCTCCCCTGAAACAGCAGGAGGGAGAGCAGAAAAACATGCCTGGGCAAGCCAGGAAAGGTATAAACCCAATTTGGCCTGCCTAGGCCTACCACGACAACTAGATACTTGAAAATGGGTCTCGATCCTTACTTAACCTTGGATTGGTGAAGTGTGCTTTAATGTGTTAGCATTCAGAGGCAGTTTAGTACTCTAGTACTAAGTACTTCTGAAATGAAATAAGTAGAGATGAGAACCTAAAAAAAGGCTTTACCAGTCTAGATAGTGAGGATGGGCATAGTATTGTCATTAACAGAATGTTTGGGAAGTTCTAAATGTGGTCTTAAAACACGAAACATTAGATTATTAAACAAATTTCAAGGTTTTTATATTGTTGCATGAGAACAGTGGGCAGTATGGACTCTCTTGTAAACAGAAGTCTAAATAATTAAGTCACAGATGCAAGAGTTAATGTGAGCTTTTTTAAAAATAAATATTTCAACTGTTCAGTTAAAAAAAAAAATCCATATTTGTCTTAATTTTACTTCTGATTTTAAATTCCCTAGTTTGCTTCATAATGAAATGCCTTGAGGGAATATTAATATTATGTTTATTTCATAGTCTGATGATTTGCATAATGATTAAAAGGTAATAGAATGTTCTTCGTTTGTCAGGTTCCATATACTGACATTATTATTCTATTTTTGTTTTAGAGTCTCTTAGAAGATCCTCATCCTGTTGTCCGTTCTACAGCGGTACTTGGTACTACTCAGATAACATCCAGATACTGGGAGATGATTCCTCCAGCAGTTCTTGCTGACCTTTTAAAACAGCTAACTGGAGAGCTGTCCTGTGATATAACATCTGCTGACGTTCGAAGCTCCGTTTTTAAAGTAAGCCTTTCTTTCTACGTTTGGTATTGTGATTGTCGTGTTTGTCTTGATGCACAAGTTTCTAGTGTAGGCCACCTTAAGTCAAGGCAATTACTTACTCTGCAAAATGAGTTCCTAATTCATATGAGCTTTGCACATGCTGTATGAAAGCCACATATTTGGAATGAACAAATGCCTTTTAAAATAGCGATTCTGTCTTTGTGGCTCAGCCACTTTGCATTTCCAGTGTAGATATGAAGCTACCTTAACTGAAAGGAATTTGCTGAACACAATCCACTGGAAATTTGAAATAATGGTAGCAATTTTTACTGAAATCTACTACAGGAAAAATATGCATGCACAATGTCTGCCCCTATTTACTTTAACCCTAGAAATGTCATGGTCCAATTCAAGAATTTTTAGCTACATCTTTTTTCAAATCTACTCATTATGCTAAAAGAAAAAGTTTAACTTTTTCTTTCTTGCAGTGCCTACCTATAATTTTGGACAACAAACTAAGTCATCCACTACTGGAACAGCTCCTGCCAACAGTCAGAAACAGTCTTCATGACAGCTCTGAGAAAGTGCGGGTGGCTTTTGTTGATATGTTGCTGAAAGTGAAGGCAACCAAGGCTGCTAAGGTAGGATGAGTCACACTTGATAAAAAGATAAAATCAAGGCACTTATTTAAAAACAAAGAAGTACCTTTTGAGACTACTACAACTTTCCTGAAAGGGAAAAATACATGACCAATGTAGTAATACTCTTAATTTCAAGTTTTCCCTTCCATCATGTATTTAAGCATATAACAGAGCTTTTTTCTAAGAGCTGTGGATTCTGTTGCTGTTAGTTGCTGCTGTCCATCTGAAAGATTGTGATTTAAATGTGGGTAGTAGTGCTTCTAGAAGTACTTCTTTCCAGATTTTGTGGATTCTACTGAAATCATGGTGTCTGTGAAAAATCTTTTGAAATAAATAAAGTGGCAAGTTCTGAGCTTTCAGTCTTCCCACAGCTGTTCTTCTCGGGAAAATTAACCACAGGAGATGGTACCATGTCTGGATGTTACTGCAGCAGAGATTCTGTAGGCATGCTGGAGAGCTTACTTAGTTGAGACAAGTACATGCTTCTCCCCCTCCCCTACACTTCTGAGCAGTTTGGGATGCTGACTGGGTCCGGTGGCCCTGTGTTCCTCACCAGCCGTTTTCCAGCGGCTGCTGACCTTCTCCCTAGGGTGTTTGTGTCTTCCCTGCCCTCTTGTGGCCATGCCGGGCAGAGCAGTCAGTACTGCCATGCTTCCTTCCAACTGGCTAGCTTATGGCTAACTTCCCTTCTAAATGCTCAATGCCTTCACCAAACTGTTTTTAAAATGTATCTACCTATTTTTTATAATTGTGTCTTCTGGGCAGGACCTTTGGCATTTTGGTATCTGGAGATACCAGATTGGAGAGTTGAGCAGTGAGGAGCCTAATGAAATTCAACAAAGATCGATGTAGAGTCCTACACCTAGACTAAAAGAGCCAATGGAATCCTTGGGTACATTAAGAAGATTGTGAGCAGCAGGTTGAGGGAGGTTCTTCTCACACTCTAATCTGCCCTAGTGAGGCCTCATCTGGAATATTGTGTCCAGTTCTGTGCTCCCCAGGTCAAGAGACAGGGAATTACTGGAGAGAGTGTAATGGAGGGCTAGGAGATTGATTAAGGGAATAGCACATCTCTCCTTTGAGGAAGAGATAAGAGACCTGGGGCTGTTAAGCCTGGAGAAGAGGAGGCTGAGAAGGGATCTGGTCAATGTTTACAAATACATTATGGGTGACTGTCAAGATGTTCTATACTGAATTTCTGGGGATGCACCATACTTTTAGGTAGTTTGTTCCTACTTCATCCTGTGATGAGAATATGGAACATGGCACACCATGACAAGTAACTGTATTTCGTGGTGATATCCTTGTAGAGTAAATAATTTTTCCCTATACCCATGAAATCGCTTTAGCATTGCAGGTATATTGAGCTGGAATTGCTTGGACTGGAATTTCTCCAGCCTATCAGAGATACTGGCAGATTTAGAGGTGTGTCAGAACAGTAAAGTGTCATTGCAGCAGTAAGTGAGCTCAAGTCAGTATGTGAGCTCAAGTAAATGGTGGCGTTGTGGTAAAAATTAAATATACTCATGCTTTTCTGGTCAGTGCTATTTATATTTCTTGAAACTTTTGATGTGAGCAACGCTTAATACAGAGGACTGTTGTTTCCTCTGTTTTTTAACTCTCTTAATATCTTTTTCTCCCTTTAAAAAGTTCTGGAACATCTGTCCCATGGATCATCTTCTGACTCGTCTTGAAGTTGATTCACGGCCTGTGTCCCGGCGCATAGTGAATCTCTTATTCAACTCTTTCTTTCCCATTAACCAACCCGAGGATGTGTGGTGTGAACGCTGTGTTACTCTAATCCAGATGAATTCAGCAGCAGCTAGAAAGTTCTACCAGTATGCTCATGAGTATACTGCCCCCACCAATATAGGTAAAGTACAAAGCTCTGTCAGTCTTCGGCAATGTGAATATCTCGCCGTGAAACTGCTTTGTAATTTTTATTCCAACAGTGCTGTGTTGTTGCTAGGTCTTTTGTTTTTAGTGTAATATTAGTTTGTAGTTTTTTTAATTCTTGAATCTTGCTGACCACAGTCAAAGTTTTTTGTTTCTGCTCTTAGGAGCACTGTATTCTGTAGCTGGTGTTGTTACCTAGTCCTTTCTCCTTGCATGTACCTTGAAATTATCTAAGCTGATATTTATTCACCATGCAGAAATAGTGAAATAAAATACCCTGATGTCTCAGGTAATTTCAGATCTTTGTGGGAGATTCTATAAAAGATAAAAAATATTTATGTCTGATAATCTGATTCTCTGGGATTTGTGGATCAGTAGTGTTCTCAGGTTGCTCAGAGGAATTATAAAAGGCCTGCTTCCTGTTAAAAGCTTTGGAAGGTTACATCAGAAAGGTTATGTACTGCAGAGTAGAACTGCTTTTTATAACAGTGTTATTGAACCAATTAAATCAGGAAAAAACCTGTGTGAGAGTTCTGATAATGTAAACAGGTAGTCAGCATAGAGTGACTAGGGTATGTCAAATGTCCAAGTGATTGCTCCTTGACTGATTACCTGAGTAAGGTAGTTTTGAAATAACACATGCTAGTGTATTTCAGCTAGTTGTACTGTCACTAGAGTGGACATAACCCGTTCAGTTTTCTCTAGAGGTAAGCCTCTCATTAAGAGCTGCAATTGTTAGGCTGCTATGTCTTTTATAAATAATTGGAATTGACATTGGAGAGGAATCTATTATTGAATAGCTCTGCCAGATGAATATAGGAGTTGAGGCAGCTTCCTCTCATCTTGGTTTGGTAGTGCAATGGTTGGTTTGGCCTTTTTTGGTAGACTTTGTAGCAGTGAAATTCTAGAATCTGATGACAGTGTTGCTCTCTGTCTTGGTTTAACCCAAGCCAACAACTAAGCAGGCTACTGGTTCCCTCCTGTGCTCTTCCAGTGTGGTAGGGAGGAGACTGAAAAAGAAGAATCAAAACTCATGGGTTGGGATAAGAAAAGTTTTAATACCTAAACTAAACTATAGTAAGAGGAATAATAATAGTAGAATGTAATAATAACTAATGAAAAGGAACGTAACAAAAAGAGAAATAAAACCCAAGAAAAGACAAATTATGCACAACACAGCACAAATGATGCACAGTGCTCACCACCACCATACCTGAGCAGCAATCCGCCCCTCTTGGCCAACTCACCCCAGGCTGTGTACTGAGTGTGACGTTCTACGTCCCTTTGGCTACGTCAGGTCAGCTGTCCTGGCAGTGCTCCCTCCCAGCTTGCTGTCCACCTGCTCGCTGGAAGATCATGGAAAACTGAAAAACCCTTAACTCAGGATAAGTGCTACTTAGCAACAACCAAAACATCAGTGTGTCATCAACACTGTTCTCACATGAAATGCAAAACACAGCACTGTACTGGCTGCTAGGAAGGAAATTAACTCTATCCCTGCTGAAAGCAGAATATTCTTCTTCATAGTTGAGGATATAAACTTTTCAGATTTTTTTCCATTTCCTTTTACCAGGAAATCCTTTCTGTTTTTTTTTCCTAGTTCTTTCTAGTTCTATTACTTGCTATTCAGACTGGCTTTCCAGCACTACATGTAGAAGCATTTACTAGCAACGTTCTTAACAAATGGCAATTATCTAATTGATTCTTATTATATTTAAACTTAGCTAAACTATTGCTTACCATTCGTCGCTGCTTGAATGCCTGCGTCCAGAAAGCAAGAAAAGAGAGCCTTCATGATACTGATGATGATGATGATGATGATGATAAAAGTGAAAAGGAGAATACAAGTGTAAGAAAGTCCACTTTATGATAAGTTCTGCTAACGTTTTTTCTGCTTCATTTGAGGTGCAGGCATTTGAGCATCTGTGGAGTTCCAAGGGGAGAACTGCCATTATGCTGCAATAGCAGAAGTTTGATGGATTAGCTAGATTAAGATAGAATGAATCTGAAGCATGTTATAAATGAATGCTTCCCTAATTCCAGTACTAATTATAAATTGAATTAAAAAAGCTAACACTGTATGATGACTCAAGTCACACACAGAACATAAGACTGAATCATGGAGTTCTTATTCTACTACAAATAAAAAGTCTGTGTAGAAGGAATAGAATGTTTTTAGTCATTTTTTAAATTCATGTTTTAACCTACGTTTATATTCGAGAGTATAACAGATAATATCATCTGACTGTTTCTGTTTCAGGTGTTGAATACTGTGTTGTCAGTAAATGACGTGGCCAGCATGGCAAGTTTGTTGGAGATTGCTGCGATTCTCTGGAGGAGTATCCGCAAGGCACTGGATCGCAATGAAGATGCCAGAGATTATACTATCAGAAAATTTGCTTCTGTGCTTCCAGAGTATTTTAGAGTATTTAAGGTAAACAAAGCCCAGATTTTCCGGTAGTGCTTATATTTTTCTTCAGATGCTTTCATGTGCTGCTTGTTTTCATGGCATTAAGTAGTCTTTTTTCATTGCTGCTATAAACAATAGCAAGTTTCTTGAAATTCCACACATGGGTAGAAGCTGTTCTCCAGCTGCAGCATCTGAGCAAGGAGCCATTATCTAAACAGACAACACAAATACACTTAAGCAGTAAATTTCTCTCCTCGTGGTGTTTTCATAGGATTCCATTCTTCTGAATCTTTTTCTTAACTTCTGGAAATCAGTAACTGAATATGTGCCATTGCAGAAGAAATACTCAGTGCGTGCAACATTCCATGTGTTTTATTTTCTGCTCCCCCACCAAACTCTTCTGCCAACACTTCTTATGATCGTGCTGCTGCAACAAACAGCTGAAGCAGATGAGGCTCCTTTTTCACTCTCTTATGATTCTGTTAATGATTCTACTTTGTAATGATTTTTTGATACGCTTATTTATTCTTTGAGTTTAATGTAAGCAATATGCAAATTACTTAATTTAACTTTCAGTTACTTTGATCTTTTTAATTGTTCTACTGTTATTCTTCAGGATGGTATCTTTTGCTAGTGGCTAATAGTAACTGCTGCACCCTGTTGGAAGATTATCTGCTGGGTGTCATGGGGTGTTTGGGTTTTTGGGTGTTTGGTTTGGGTTTTTTTTTGGTGTGGTTTGGGGTTGTTTTAGGTTTTTTTTTGTGTATGTGTTTGGTTGGTTTTGTTGTTTTTTAATGGTTTGGGGTTTATTTAGAGGTTTTATGCTAGAGTATACAAAGTTATTCTATCTCTTTCACTTGACAACATCCAAGTTTGCCTTAGATAATCAGGGACTGGAAAGCAGCTCATTGCTACATAATATTCCGCAGCACAGATGCACTAAATGTGTTTTCTATCCTGAAAGCATTTGGAAGTTGTCAAAAACATACCAAATCTTTTTGTGGTAGGAGGATGTAACATCGCTCCTGAAAGCTTCTGGTGAACAGACAAGATTTAGCATGCTTTAGCAAGCAACCTTTTTGACTTCATTCTTGCAGTAAGCAGTGTGATTCTAAAAAGACCTGTCATCAAAACCTTAATACCTGAAAGACTTAAGATTGAAGCAGCATATCTCTTGTAAAGCTTGAAAAACTACAAATACATTTTAAAATGTTCTTTTAAAAATCATCTTGAAAAGATCTTTGACTGTCTAAGTAGATAATCATTTAACTTCCTTGTATTAATGAAGCATAGGCATAGTGGTACACTGTTTTTTAAAAGTCACTTAGATTGGTTTCTGCTTAACCACAGTGAGACCTTGTATCATGATGTGTCAATCACTTCTGATGCATTTTACACTACCATTGTTTTATAAGCACTGGTGTATTTTACACTACCATTGTTACATAAGCACCCTTTCCCTTTAGAGTATTTGGTGTCAATTTCTGATGTGAATGAATATCCATTTAAGGCAGCAGTTACTTTAGAGAAGTTAGATGGTGTCATGGTTGTGCAATTAAGTATTAACCACTCCTGGCTAATGTAAACTAGAGCTGTTGTTATTTATTTATTTTTTTTTTCAATGGTTATTAATCTAAGCAAGCCATATTTATTCATGGTAGTCGTTCTCATGGTTTGTCTGAAAGCTCAGTGATAAGATAATTGATAATTGTTCTCTGAAAATAGGAATCAAAGGTTTCAGGTTACAAGCCACGTGTTATGAGTGTCTTTCAGTTCCTTTCCTTTTTTAATTAAAAAAAAAAAATTTGGTTTGAGATATATTTAGTTTGAGATAACTTAATCATTGTATTTTCAGCACTCTTCAGTTTTTATCTATGTGTGTACCTGTACATGTGCATCATATAGTGTACTTTTTTATCCTAGGATGAACGGTGCACGACTCCATTGGTTATTCTGGCATCCTTTATGCCCCCTGCTGCTATTCCTACATTCAGGTACTATTTGTAAATTCCAAATATGATTAACAAGAAATCTCTCGTTGACTGTATTTCCTGATTTTTCCCACTACTTTCTGTATTAAATGTCCATTTGGATAAATGAATCCACTAAACAAAGTCATCAAGTTAGTAAAATTTGTGAAGGTGCAAATAACTATTTGAGCTATTGGTGAAGCTGGGTTTTTGTGGGTTTTTTTGTATTCCACTGTTTGGTTGTTTTTCTTTGCATATCTAAGTGCAAAGAAAATTCAAAGTTAATGTGGGGTTTTTTTTGTTGTTTCCTTTTAAGCTGTGGCATGATCTCCAGACTCAGAAATATCAACAGTGGAGCTGACCAAAGCAAATACTCAATGCTGATAGACTGCATGTGTTGCTGGGGTCAAGTGGGACATGTTCTGGAACTGGCCTGTGATTGGTTGTCTGACTTGCTAGCCCCAAGGAAGGTATGCTGTGCTTAAATCAGAGGGTGAAGGAATTGATTATGTAAAGGCATCATAGAATGGTAAAGATGGAAGGGCCCTCAAAGATCATCCAGTTCCAAGCCCCTGCCATAGGCAGGGACACCTCCCACTAGTACAGATCACTCAAGGCCTCGTCCAACCTGGCCTTGAACACCTGCAGGGAGGGAGCAGCCACAACCTCCCTGGGCAACCTGTGCCAGTGTCTCACCACCCTCACTGCAAAGAACTTCTTCCTAACATCCAGTTTAAATCTCCCCTCTGCCAGTTTTGCCCCTTGTCCTGTCATTGCAAGGCCTTGTAAATAAACCCTCCCCAGCCTTCCTGTAGGCCCCCTTCAGATCCTGGAAGGCTATGTTGGTTATTTATTTTCCTTTTTAATAAGAGAAGCCTCTTTAATGCTGCATTTTTCTGCGTTGGATTTACCTTTAAAGTAAGATGCTAACAGTAGTGTGCTGGGTTTGTGCTCTTCATTCAGAGTACTAACCCTTCTGAACGACGAGTGCGTATCCAGGTCACACACCAGTCGAAACCGGATTTAGCAGCCGATTACACTGAATATTTATTGACTCATCCAGTTAATCGTGATTGCCTGCTCTCTCTACCTAAAAAGAAACTGCAGAAGCTTCTGAAAATTCTCAGTTCTTCAAAGGTACTAAATGTTTGCTTTACCATAAAAACTGTATTCACAGAAGAGTGCTTAACATCATATATTGTCTGAGACCAATTAAAGCCTGCACAAATAAATCGAGATTCATAATGCCCTCTTCCTCTCTAGAAAAAGGTTTTCCTTTGATCAGCAAACAAATATTTCTTATATTCAAATATAGGAGAATGTTAGTTTAGAACTGTTTATAGATAGCAAGCTTTAACCAGCTTATTATCTTTAGATGTCACAAGTTTTGGGATCCTAGTGTTGAGCAATTTTAAGGGACTTGACCTTTGGAATGTACATCTAAGGAATAGTCTGAAAGTCAGTTATGGCACTGCAAAATGAATGCAATTTAAATATAGCTATTGGGTTTGAGGGGGGAGGATTGGGATTTTTTTTTCAGGGTTTGTTGTATTTTTCAATTTTAGTTTAAAGCTTTTGGGAAGAGATGCATTCGATTTTTTGGTTGGTTGGTTTGTTTCTTGGAAAATATAAATGTAAACCTTTATATTTCAGGAGGTTCTTACCTCAATTCTGAAAGCCAGTGATGCAGGTTCTGGCAGGTTCAATGAAGCAGCTTGCCTAAGGGTCTTCAGCCTCTTTTGCAGGTTGTGTATTCATCTTCAGAACAAGGTATGGATTATACCATTTCGATAATGAGCTGGAGCTATAGCTGACAATATAAGGAAATTCCAAATGGACAACTGGTAAACTTCATTTTATTTCTTTTTTCCAGTTTTCTGAAGAAGGAAAAGATTACCTTTCACTCCTGAAGGAGACAGGTGCTTGGATAGAAAGTCAAGTTATACCTTCTATACTAGCGAGTGATCAAAAGGATGGTGTTTCAAAGCACAGTAATATTTCCAAATTAATTATTCAGGTTAGAGATCTCTTACTATATAAATCAAGCTGCTGCTAATCTGAAAAGCCATATATGTAGCAATAATATACTAAAAGGGTGCCCTGGTGTTTTTGGAGTCCAGCAAGTGAATGGGATATTGAGAGGCAGTCCTGATAGGTCTAAGGTTGCAGTTTTGTTTTTTAGCTATGTCTTTGCTTAAAAATACACAATTAAAAGTGATTTTAAAAAACTATAACATGCATATTTTATAATATATATGTATAATTGTGCATGCCTTAGCCATTAAATTAAGTTGTTGGAGTCAACACCTTGTGTTATCTAGACTTTTTTCTTCTACCAGTGCATAATATGTATTCTCACCATATCTGAAGTGAGGATGGATGCAACATGTTTTATGTTTCACATGTGTGAAAATGCTCACTGAAAAAAATCTCTAGCAGGGCAGGTGATGTAAGCTGAGTATCCCAAATTTTAGGTTTCTGTCAAGTAATTCTTGTCATTCTCTCAAATAATGTTTATGTTATTTTATGAAAAGTGCATTAACACAGAGTTAAGACTGTCACTGGAAAAGGAGAAGAAAATTAGCTGCTGAAAACAAGAACATAGTTTTGTGGTTAGCACAGGTTATCATTGCCTGTTCTTCTGTAGGTGCAGAAGGTCCTTCAAGTGACAGAATCACTGTAGCTGCATACACTGTGCTCCTGAAGAGCACAATGGAGGGTGATTTAGAGGACCAGGAAGTTGGTGCAGTTGAGAGAGAGGATTTAGATCTAATTGATGTTAGCTTGCTTTCTTCTTTCTTTCTTTCTTTCCCTCCTGTATAATCGGTGCAGTATGTAACAAGTGTGCATCTACATAGTGAAAACTTTGTTGTGTCCTGTTTTCCAATGTTGTCATACTCTGTCTTGGTAAATGTTAAGTATCGATGCCTCTCATCTGGGCCTGAGTGAAAAGGGTAGAGAACTTACTGCCTGTTGGGAAACTGCTTATTGGAGGAAAGGGCAACAGAAGCATTTGAGGAACTGTTTGGAACTCCTAGTTTTCAAAGGTTGTGAACTGAGTAGCTCAAAGTAGATGTACAAGCTTTTAAGGGCAACTTGGCAAAGATTGTGTGGGTTTATTATTGCTAGTTTCTGCTGAATGGTTACTTTATACAAATTTTGTTCTTGTATACTTTTGCATTTCTCTTCTAGGCCTACCTGACAGTATGCAAAGATGTCATAATGACTGGCTTTGGAAATGCCACATTTCAAGCACACCTTTTAGATCTAGGCCTTTCAGTTGTACAAAGAGGTACAATATTTTGTATTAACATCTCTGTTTGTACTTAGCTGGCTTCTCTTACATTAGCAGATCTGTTGCTTTTAGCATCTGTAGTCTTTCTCAAAAAAACCCCAATGTTTACAGCTTCTGCTAGTGCCAGTGACACTGGAAAAGTCACAGCAGCTTTTTAGGAAACTGAAATCAAGCAGAGAACCAACCCAGAACAATGTCATTGATGTTAATGTTTCTTCCTTGGCTCTTAGGTTTCAGTTATTACTATATAATGGAAGGAGGTTTATGTATATATGGAAAGTGGACTTTAATATGTATAGGTGATATATGTATATTGACATTTATTGATCAGTATGCCTTAGGTGACAAGGTTGTAGCACTATTTATATCTGGCTTACATCTATGAAGTTCCTTCTACAATACAAACAGCTTAATTCCTCAAGAAATCTGCAGTTTTAAGCCCTATGCTTCAATAATAGGAAAGAACACTGAATAACATTGATTAGTAAAATATTGATTGAACTGTATGAAAATTTCAGCTAAGGATGCTCAGGAACTTGAAATATCATCTACACTTGTAAACTCTAATCATTTAAGATGTATAACTGATTTAATTCTAAGCTCCTGTGCTTCATTCCAACTTCTGTACTGTGTTATTTATCTCTTCCTCTAGAGAGAGGTGGCTTTTGTGCTCCAATGTTACTGCATGCTCTAAAAGAAATTGTGGAGGCCTCTTTAACTCAGAATTCTGAGGCAGATGAAGTGGCAAATCTTCACCATGCTATACAGGCTGTCTTCCAGAAAGTTTTAGAATGTGTGGCATGTAGACTCAAGGAACAGCAGGAAGAAGGGATTCAGGTATTCTACTACACTTAAAATTGCTACCTAATGAGTAGATGAAGCCATGCTTTTTACACAGATGTGTTAGACACTTTGAGGTTGCTATTTGAGTCAACATGTGATTAAATGAGTTAAGATTTCTAAGCTTCTGTTACCAAATTTTTTAATCCATTGTTGCTCTGACTGTGACAGAAGAGCTAGTAAACTGGAGAACAATGCATTTTGTTGACAATCCTGTTGATCATCTGCTATTAAATGATCTTTCTCAATTCAGAGCAAAGAGTTTATTATGGTGCTGGGAGGAAGGAGAAATTGTCATTATTTTATTAATTTATTTCAACCTGAATTATGCCATCTTCAAAATATGCATGTTATCTCAAAGTTCTTCAAATCCTACCATCTTCACAGAAAAGTTAACTTCTTGTATTTCATAGCAGAGATTAGATAGGTGGATCACTCTAGAAAAATTGATGATCTGCTTTTCAGGACTCCTGAAAAGCATTCAGGTTTGCTTTTTATTACCACCACTGTTTAGTTTGTTTCTCTCAAATGTATGAGCAGACTTCCCAAACATGTTGCTGATTTCCCCCTCTGATCTACCTTAATAGTTTTCAAGGTGTGATCTGCACGTCTTCACACAGAAGCTTCCTGAAATATTTCAGTTATACTCAGGCAGTCTGAAAAAGAATTATCTGGTGGTTTGATTTTGTTTTGTTTTGTTTTGTTTTGTTCTACTTGACTCATTCTATTCAAATGCCTCTTGGAGAATTCATACGTGCAGTGCAGTGCAGCCACTCCTATTGCCCAACAGTTTGCAAAGGTGTATTCTCTGCTCTCCTGGCAGCAGTACTAGCAGAGATAAGTTATGTGCTACAGAAGGTAAGGTTAATGCTGACTTGGTTTTTAAAGTTTTTCACATTTACCACTTTCTAACTGTTATGTTGGAATAGTAGAGCCTTGTTCAGAAGTGTGATCTCTCTGCTGCAGGTGAGGACATTGTGAGGACATTCCATCTTGGC
>VWYK01122807.1:0-13789 GCA_013399775.1 Semnornis frantzii
CTGGGTCTTTGTTGCCTGGAGATGGAATGGCATGGTCAGTGTCCTACTTGACTCTCAAGAGACCGTATACGTGAAATTGGGTTTTGCAGCTGGGCCTTCTGATGTAGACAGGTTTGTGAGAGAGAAGAGTGTGCAACACAGCCATATTGAAACAAAAAAAATACACACAAGGATCCTGCTGGAAGTAGGAGGGAAGCTTTTGCATATGGCCTTAGATAGTCATAGCAGAGTGAGGTGAGCTCCTGCCTAACAACTCTGCTGTTTCAAACAGTAACAAAACGTACTTTTCTTCTCATGTCAGAAGAGAAGAGACAAATGTGGCCTTAAAAGCTGGGTAGACAGTAGAGTATTTGGAACAGATGATTTGGCAATAGACTACCAAACATCTCCTGCTTTGTTTGATCGGGTATATAGAAAATAGAGGTGATGTGACAGAAAGGTAAATGTGGAAACTGCAATGCAAGCAAATATTTGGAATCAGATGATAAAGGGTCGAGTGAACAGCAGGTAATTAGGAAGTCCATATCTGTGCATAACACAGAAGTACTGTATCCTGCAGTGATCAGAAGAGATTAGCTTTCTGCAAAATCAAGTGCAGTGTACTGCTTGTGATATATTTTGCATTTCAAAATGATGTTGTTTAAAAACTGCAGGTGCACAAGAAGGATTCTGGTTTCTGGCGGGATTTTGGCTTTGGAATGACTTGTCAGTATCGGACAGACTTTCTGACTGTTGGTAAGATGAATCTGTAAAAAATTTGTTGGTATATTTAAATTAATTCTTTGTTCTTATCTAATGACAGAAGAGTAATAAATATATTTCTTTTATTATCTTCCCAAGACCAGCAGTCAGACTTCTTGTTAAATTTGGCCAATAAGTTATATTAGTCTTTTTAGATTTTGATGTCTAATCTGATGAATGTTTTAAGTCACAGTATTTTTATTAGCAACATTTCACTCTTGAAATTCTACAAATATTTTAATTTTTTCGTACTTTTTTATACTGTTTGAAGCAAATTAATCAAATTTAAAAAAACATGTCTGTGAAGTAAACCATAACATGGACAAGAAGCATTCAAACTCTTTCTTTTAAATGACCCTGGGCAGTTGAATGTAGTTGTTGGAGACTTTAGAAATGTGCTTTGGCACCCCCTTGTGGCATGCGGTTAAATCTGAGACCAGGTTGGTGTGCTTCAAGTCAGAAGACCATCTTGAAGATAATCTGACAGAAGATGTAAAGACAGCGCCCTGTGTGCTGTATAATGGGTTGAATGCAGGCCGATTTCTAATAGCAGTCATATTGCAATGTTTAGGGTACGTGCCAAATGAAGACTTCATAATTCTGGTGTTTGGAAATGAACAGTGCATGTGCCTGGGTCGATTTTTCACTGTGGTCCTGAAAGAAAGGCAGGAGAAGTTAAAATGATGGAACAGTTTCTTTTCCTTAATCCAGCACTTCGAGTTGTCACCTACGGAGTAAGCGACAGCATTTTTAGAGAGAGTCTCTCATACAGAGCATGACTGCTTCATTTTACAGCTGCTAAAGTCCATTATGATTGCTTAAAAATAACCCAAAAGCATAGCCAGTGAGGTTTGCCTGCCGTTTTCTGCAGCTGTCACATGGGATGTCATGCATAATGTGATTTCTGAGACACTGTTCTAAGACTTTCTGAGCCAGCAGTGTGTGATCTGTGTCCTGGGCAGTTTCCACTGCAAAGGATGTGATGTGCTTGGAAGTTCCTCTCCCTCAATTTGGTATGCTTTGGCATGGAGAACATAAAGTTAATTGCTCCAGAATTTCTGGTATGTTGTACCAGATATGATAATATATGGCACAAGGAGTGATGCACCTTTTGCTTTGCGCCTAGCTTATGTGTTAAAATAACATTTCCCGATACTGTTTTTGTAGGAGGTTTTGACTTGGAAGTGAAAGGCTGGGGTGTTGAGGATGTTCACCTTTACAGGAAGTACTTGCACGGTGACCTTATTGTGATCAGGACACCAGTCCCTGGTCTCTTTCACCTCTGGCATGAAAAACATTGTGCAGATGAACTCACTCCAGAGCAGTATCGCATGTGTATCCAGTCCAAAGCCATGAACGAGGCCTCTCACTCACACCTTGGAATGCTGGTCTTCAGGGAGGAGATCGAGACTCATCTCCGTAAGCAGGCTTACAGGACTAACAGCGAAGCAGTGGGTTAAATGTCACTCCTGTGACATTTGATGACTTCAAATTCACAATGAACCAGCACCATTTTACAGCCTTAATTCAGCTTAAAAATGCAGTGCCTCTTTTTTTCAGTGAAGAAAACTTTAGAGGATTTTTGGTTCTTGTATTTGTTTTCAGAGTAATTCTTTGACTGCTGCGTGGTTACCTACATATCTTGCAAGTCCAAGCGCCTCAAATAAATTGGGAAGCGTGTGTAGTTCAAGGCAAGTGTCTTCAGTGGAATGTACAACTCTACACTTTTGCACCTGGTACATTTTAATTCTTACTTTTACATTATTTTAAGAATTAAATAATATTTTATGTTGTCTTGAGTATTTTCAGTCTGTGCGGATTACTGCACTGTGTCTTTACACTCCATTGTAGAAAGAAGAGGAAGGTGTGAAAAAAAATCTCACTATGAAAGGTATCTGGGACATGCTGAGTGTTAACACCAGCTATCCAGGTTCTTGATTTCACAGCAAGGGCCTGGTGCTGCATTTGCTGTATTAAGAGACATTCACATGGTTGAATGTGGAATAACTTGTGTGAAGGAGGGGGAATGAAAATCTTTGAGTGGAATTGTAGAGCATATAATGTAATTTCATGCTGCAAAAAAGACTACTTTCTTGTCTCTGTGACGGATCAGACAAGTTGGGAATGTTCCAATTGCTCGTTTCTGTGGTCTTTTCCCACAGTAGATACTACATCACAGAATCCAAACTTCTGTCAACTGAGTTATGCTATTAAACTCATTTACTTAAAGATTTTCTTCCCCATGCCTCTTTACTCCAAGGCCCTGTCTATACATCTTGTGCTTTTAAGTTGAGGAACCATCTTTTCATTCCCATATACATTTATTGGAGGCCCATTTACTGTTACGCCATTATTGCGCTTTTGCTTTCTTGTTCTTTCTGGCATTTTCCTGACATTTTCAGGAGGCAGTTGTATACTTTTAGCTGTTTCAGTTACTATAAAGGCAAGTGCTATTACAGTCTTTCTTCATGCAATGTTTTCCATTTCACTGATTATCCTAGCAGCCTTATTCTTGTTTGGTTTGAAGGGGTTTCGGGGTTTTATTGGTTACTTGGGGGGATGTTTCTCTTTGTTTTTTGTTTTGGGTTTGGTTTTCTGAGCATGCATAAGCAGAATTATTCTGTGGTCTCATTAGTGCCTTGTACAATGGCACTACTGCTTCCCTACTTCCGTTTTGGGATGCATAAACAGTTTAAATGCAGGCAGGTCATTTTTCTCCCTGTTGTCTTATATGCTACTATATGGCATGCCTCATTTTTAATACATTTATTTATAGAATGAATGAATTCTGAGAATGCAAATTCAGTGGTTAAACCACATTCATGGTCTCCCCTGAATTTAGAAATTAGTTGAAAACCCTTTCCAAACCAGGTGATTAAGATCTGTTTATGAATTTAGTTGGCTTCAAGAATTCTGAAGGCAACTAAATATTTAAATGGTTGATTTCTGGGTAGCGGATATGCTGTGCAAATATTTCTAGGCACTGATCCTTTTTGTATGTACATAAAATTTGCCTTTATGTAACTTATTGTGGAAAACAGTGTACTGTATTGTATTTAGAGTGAAGAGAATGCGTTGCAAGACTTCTTGCAGTTGATATTCTCAAAATAATAAAAGGAATTTCTGCATTTTAGATATTGTTTTAAGCTGTTTCTTTGAATTACATTTTTATATTTCACAAAGCAGATGACACATTGGACTCAAGTAGTAGTGTTTGCAGCAGTAAGTTCAACTAGCTGATTTTCGCATCTCAAGTGAGTATCTATCCAGACCACATATGAAATTGTAAAGTTAGTTCCCCAGACAAATCATATGTTATCTTTCTTTAACTTGGTGGTTTCTAACAAAAATAATAAGGTACCAGTGAGAAAGATTAAACAGTCATGAAGATTCGGGGTTAAAGATATAAGTGGAGGCTTCTGCTGAGACCTATAGACCTTAAAATTTCAGCTGCTACTGCTATTCTGGCTCTGCTGTGCAAGAATAAGCATCAAAAATGCCTCTCATGGTCACCACCCCTGCTTGGCATGCACTTAAACAGATACCGAGGTGGTGTAGAGGTGTTAAGCATCACTGCAGCTTGGTCCTTATCATTCAGCCACCACCCTGGAAAGATCTCTTTGTCCTAGTTTCCGTGTCTTGGAAATGCAGAAGACTACTGATGCCAATAACCAGATCTTTTAAGTTCTGCTGTTTTCCACCGCATGGTTGTGCTTAAGCAGCAATGGTGTGGAAGAGTAACAGTGTTGACTCTGTCTGTGCAATCAAAAACCAGACTACAGTGTTGGTTGTGGAAGGCACTTAAGGAAAGCTGGTGCTGAATGCAGTCAACAGGAATCACTTTTAAAGCCTTTTTTTTTTTTTTTTTTTTTTGTCATCCCAGAATGTGGAATTGAATGCATCAGAGTTAAATAAAGTCAGAACTCTTAGAAATAATTAAGGTTGGGGTTAGATATTGACACAAGTAATCTGAGTGACTAATTATTTGAGGACTTGAAATTTCTGGGACCCTTGCAGGCCTGGACTTCCTCTTGTCTTAGTTCAGCTCCCTGAAATAACTACTTGTGTAAGAACATATTTTTATGGCACACATCAGCTGCATAGTTAATGAGGAGCATAGGTGACCATCACCCATGGCTTCCATTGCAAAAGCCATTGAGATACTGGTACAGGCTGTGTGCTGTGTTAAGTCAAGGCCAGGTGTTCACAGCCCAGTGGTAGTAACAAGAATAATTGTAAGCATGAAATCTCGGATGCACTTCGCTGCTGTATGGTACTAGGTTCTGTACACACCTCACCACATCCATCTGCAGATTGTCTGTAGTAGTGATGCACAGGTTGTGGGGTACCTTAGTAGCAAGTTCAGAAATTAAATCACTTGAATTAAAAGCTGTTACTCATGGTCTAAAATTTGCACTTCCGGGGAATTATTACTTATATTCAGTTCATATTCCCTAGTGACTTACCATTTTACTGATTCATTTGTCTCTAAATTATTATGTAATTAGATTTTAAATTATAAATAACAAAGCTTTTAATTAAATCTTAAAATAGGGAAAGTTTCTCAAGTATTTTTACTTTTGCAGCAAGGCTACAGGCTGAGCAAACAGTAAAACTATGTCATTTTAAAAAAAGACATCTAAAATTATTATTTTGAATAATGATTGCCTCAATGAATTTAAAGGACATTTTTCAAATTAAGATACAATATCCTGTAAGTAAAGCCCTCACTGAAATGAGTTAACTGGTGAATATGTTAAGAATTTTTTATTTTGTCTATTTTAACAGGCATTTCCAGAAGAGGACAGGAGAATAAAGGAAAAAGTTGAGACCTACAATTGCAGAAAGAATGATTCTGTTCAATGTACTGCTTTAAAAAGCTCCTGAGATTTATGCAAATACACCATAAGATCACCATGTGGTCACTGCTTTCCTGTTCTTGTTATACTTTTCCTGATTTTTGGGATGTTTTCTGGCAAAAAGTCCTCTGTGGAAGTGCTTCACTTTTTCTTGCTCCTCTACTGTAGTCTTGGGGGAATGGCACGGGTAGGCCCCATCTGAGGATGCAGATTTTGCAGTTATTGCCAGTTACTGCTGCATTACCCAAAACTTAACAGATCAAGTGTCATCTCTGTGACTGTGCATGACAGTGATACTTAATTATGCTCCTGAGCAGCTAACACAAAGCTGAGTATTGATCAGAAACACGTATGAATCTGGAGAGCACTTTGTTTTCCCCAAGTCCTTAGCATGCCTAAAAGAAATTACATGTGCTGTGTAAATAGATCCTGAACACTTGTGTGACTCTTCACCCCTTTAAATCTCACATCATGCTTCTTGTACTAAAATTTATGTCTCTCCTTGAGCTACCTTCCTTATTGTCAGTCTGCTTTTTCATTGCTGTGGCTCATCTTGTTTCTTCCAACTCTGAACCTTAAAGCCTCCAGCCTTTTGAAAGCTCTACTTTTGGTTCTTCAGTGATGCAGTAGCCATTGGGTGTCCCAGCTGACTGAGCCATGTTGGGACTGGCAAGGGAAGGCCCAGCAGCTGGACCCTGTGGGTGGGATGGGAGATAATGGGCAGTGCAGGAAACTGCTCTCTGCACTTTCCCAGGCCTGAAAACTGGTGTTAAACCATGAAGGACTCCATTTATGAAATCCATACTATAGAATCATAGAGTTGTTCAGTTTGGAAAAGACCCTTGAGATCATCATGTCCAGCCATTAACCCTGCTCTACCAAGTTCACCACTAACTGCCACATCTAAACAACCTTTAAACACATTCAGGAATGGGGACTCAACCATGTCCCTGGGCAGCCTGTTCCAGTGCTAGACTGCTCTTTCAGTGAAACAAAAATTCCTATGGATTAGTGTGATTTAAAAAATCTGCTCTTAGTAAGTCAGATTTGGTAATAGTCTCAGTGATATTAAAGCCAACCCAGACAAGAAGATACTCTCCATAATTCCAAAACATTCTTTTAAGCTTTCTCCACATTAAATCAATCAGAAAGGAACCAATCTTTGCTGCCAACCAGCAGTAGAAATACCATGCCACTGCTGGCTTACATGCAAGGTGAGTTTGGAGGATTGACAAGGTTAGTTAGGTCACACAGCAGAGAGGACAGAAGACACAGTGCTCCCAAAGAGACCAAGAGACTATCTTATCTATATTTGTGTCCTTGTTTTTGTACATCTCAGCAAGCCTATGAGTGAAGTAGACATCACCATTGTTTTCACAGCCCATAATCTATTTTTTTCATTAAAATATTCCATTTAGCCTCAAACCAGCACACAGGCTTTCTGATGTTTCTGTATGTGCTGTAGTATTTCATGCTGAAGTACAGTAAACATGAAGTTCATGGCAAAGAGCCGTGATCTAAAACTATTACCTGTTCCTAATGTTCAATTGCACACCTTTGCCTCTGCTCGAACAGAAGTAGTACAATATGCTTTTGATATGAAGTGGATTTACAAGTCATTTGAATTACCTGAGCATAGTGAATTTAAGATTACATTTTGGCATAGCCGTGGTGCAATACAAGCATGGGTGTTTGTATGCAGCTGTGCAGTTGTTTTCTGGTTACTGCTGTGTGCTCCCATGAAGGGTAGGTTTGCCCTTTTCCCAAAAAATGTGTAACTTCCTCAGAGGTGTTTCCTAACCTCAACCAAGGAACTGGAAATTACTCATGTTCCAAATATGAAAATCTCTTGCTTGAATAATAAAATCTATTCTACATATTGCTTTAGGCGTAAATCTAGCTAAAGGGCTCAAAAATGTTAGCTCAGTGTCTAATCTGAGGCTTGTAACTGCTGGAGATAACACAATCACTGTGTGGATCCACAGCTGTGTGTTGGCCCTGGGGATGCAGCCTGTGGACAGAGCACAGCTGCTGGCTTGGGTGGCACAAGAGAGGTGGCTGAAGGTTGCACACTCTATGTCACTGTCCTCTGTCTGGGGAGATCTTCTGGCAGCTAGCATGTGCCAAGGGAGCTGCCAGTTGTCCAGCCTTTTCCTTGGGAGTCTTCCTCTGGGATTGCTGTCTGCTTTAGCAACAAATAAAAAGTTAGTTAACTGAGGGACAAGTTAAGCCCCAGGAGTGTCTTTGTCCACACAAGTTTGACTTAATAATTATAATTTGGCATTGATACCAAGTTCCAGTTATTGCTGGTCACTTCTGGCCTGAGATTGTGCAAACACAAAGCCCGTCAGCTCAACAGGCAGAGGCCCTCCTGTTGGAGCTACAGGAAATTTCTGAAGAAATGAGGAACATCAAGGGTTTGGGTGGTGTACGTGGGTCATTGTCAGTTGTTCTGGCTCCAACCTGCACAGTTCCAGGGTCTTGAAATGGGTGCTTGCCGCGCGCAGATCATTGCTGGCTCAGCAGAGGAAGCCTGCACTTTGCTTTCCCAAGTTGTGCTCTGCCTGCAGAGAGAGAACAAACTCCAGGCTGTTGAGCCTGGGCTGCCTGCCACTAGGACATTGCAAAGATAAATGAAAATATTGTTCTTGGGAGTAACAATCAACTGTCTACCCAGAGCAGCGCTCAGGTTATGTGGCTGTGTGTTGGGCCATTCCTCGTGTTTTGAGAGATGCTGTTTATGTAACACCCTGTTTGCCTTTTTAAAGCTGTGGTTCAAGTGCAAAAATCCAGCTGCATTTTCCTGGAGGAGTCACTGAATCTTAGTGTTAGCGTAGTAAATACAGTAACACTTGTTTAAATAGAAACATGCTCCACTGAACTGAGAATAATATTATTATTTTTCAGCTGTTTTATGCTATCCGCATTACTTGCAACCTTTTCCAAGAAACTTGCAATCTGTAGAGGGAAGGGGAAGTGTTCTTGGAGATTGGAAATTAAAGTTTTTATGTTAGACCTGTTACAGGAATGAATTCAAGTTGTGCTTTTGCAGTTGCAAACTTGACTTTGTTTAAAAATTTGTCATTACGCGAGACCAGTAGATACCGTTTTGAAAAATTGGAGGTGACAAAGTACAGGGAAATACTTAGTTCTGGGTCCACAGCATCCAGAAGAAAATAGTTTGTGACTTTTTTCTTGATTTCATAAAAGCCTGTCACCCTTTGGACTTTGAGATACACACACCTATGAAAATCATAACTTCTTTGTAAAGTGTGTTTAAGATGAGCTTGCATAAGGAAGGAAAGAGAAGTAAGCCCTAACTACTTGCATCTGAGTTTAAATTACTGAGTTTAGTGGACACTGGAATATAATCTTTAGAATAAAACTAATCAGCTCTGCTTTTCTTGGAACAATATGAGTTTTCTTAATGCATCACAGCAAGAAGTGCATTTGGGCTGTAGGCAGGTAGCTGTGCAGGACACACCTGGGAGTGGGCTGCTACAATCACCCCCATGCAAAAAAAATTCCTCTGCACCAGGGTCCAAATTTCCAGCTGTTAAATATTAGCATCATAATTGCCTTGAGGTTTTTGAGAATTTGTGTCAGCTGGGTCTGTATCAGCCCCACACCTCCCTTAAGAAAACATAGCAGTGCTACCTCTTAAGGCTAGGTAGTACTAGAAGAGCTTTTTGGGCCTCACCCGGACCCTGCCTTTGCCACAGCTGATTGTGTTTGCACTAATGATGGCAGCCGCTGGCTTAATTAGGGCCTTGTGGCACAGCTGGCTCTTTTGATTTGGTACCTGAGGCTAACAGGAAAACGTTTGTGGCTGGTTCCTGCTGAAGGAAGTGGCAAATATGCCCAGGCAGCAACCGCTGCTGTGAAACAAATGGTGTTCCTCCTGTGAGAAGCAGTGGTGTGCATTTGCATGGAGGATGAAAGGGGAGGAGAATCTGTACAGAGCTGTAGATGCAAAGCTGGGAGGAGTGGCTGTCACACGAGTAAGGCTGTGCTGCCATTCACCCAGACATGGACAAGCTAAGGAGGCAGAGCTGAACTTCATGAAGTTTGACAAGACCAAGCATGGAGTCCTGCACCTGAGGAGGAATAACCCTGTGCACCGGTATGGCGAAGGGCTTGACCGGGTGGGAGTACCTGTTGTTGTTGGGGGAGGGGGTTTGTTAGTTTTTTGTTTCGTTTCCATGTGTTTTCTTTTAAAATCTTGTCAAAATGAATTTTTGGCTGTCAGGTTCTTGTGACACTTTTCTTGGAATACTTGGATATTGTGACATTTCTGAGAAGTGGGATGAGAGGAAAGAGCACTTGATTTGCTTGAGTTTGTGGATTTATTCATTACTTCCTTGGAATTTGTTTTTGAAACATTTTAGGAGGAGAGGATGCGTCTTTGTTTGTTTTGATTTTGTTGGTTTGTGTTACAATTTGAGACAAATTCTTCAGCACTGACCTATAATGTCTGCAGACATAAATAATTCAATGTCTCATCAAACTCTGCTAGTGCCATAATTGTTAAAGTCTTCAATCAAATTCATCATTTACAGATGTGGTTGCAAAGTGCTCCAGCATTCTGTTGATATAACTTATGGTAAATTGCCCTGCACTTCTCCATTTTAATAGCTATTTGAGGAGGTGGAGTGTTAGGAATATTCTCTTTGAACTGAATGTAAAAAAATGGATTTTGCTTAGATATTTAAAAACATTTAAAGGAAAACATTCTGTGTTGATACTGATGGCTAGCAAGGTTCTTTGAATTTAATATTTTCCAGAACCATAAAAGGCCTTAAGGTGTGCTCATGTAACAGCAATTAAAAATATGTTAAGTACTTTTCTGCATAATGAGCTTCTGTTGGATTGTATAGTAGTTCTGCCTAAAATTAGAAGGGTATTAAGTTTAAGGTACCTGCTGGATCTGAAAAGGCTAGATCAGGTTAGAAATGTTGGAAGCCAATTTCCACTGAAGAAAGTGTCTTCTTTCTTGATACAGGTCTAGGTGGGGATGTTTGAAACTGGTGCTTCATTTTGTGCTCACTTTCAGCTTTCTTTTGGTCTTGTGACATGGTCTCCATACCTTACTCCGAGGTGGGCTTAACAGGAATCTTGTGCTTGACAAAAGCCCTGGGATTTGGGGTTCTTGTTTGGTTGTATTTCGCTTGGTTGGTTTTTGTTTTGTTTTGTTTTGTTTTTTTCTGGTAGGTTACTAATAGTTTCAAGTAACTGAGTACTGGTTTTGGTAAATGCTGTTCATTACAGAATAAGCTCTATAGAAATGCTTTTTATTATTATTAGTTGTTAGAAGGCTAAGTATTCTTAATATCATAAGGTACGCATCCTAGTGGAACAAAGTATGTTTATTGACTCCGATTTTTTTTTTTTTTTAATTAATGTTTCATTTCCTGGTGGTTTGAATTTCTTCCTCATCACACCCCTTGAGGAGAAGGCAGAGTATTTGTCTGAGACTGTATCAGCATTCCCTATGTGACATACAAATTGAGCTTTTTAATATTTCATTAAAAAATAAATTAATATCCCAAAGTTGTTTTGCAAAAATTATCTGTTTCCGTTTTCTGTGCAAAAGCTGAGTGTGTTAGCAAGAAGCTACCAAACTGTTCTTAGAAATCTCTGACAGCACTGGAAATACTGGAAACATTTTTTTAATTCTTCACTATTATGATTAATGTTAGAGANAATTCTTCACTATTATGATTAATGTTAGAGAAAAGGTTGCACTGTACCTTCAAATTACTGCAGAAATACACCCCTCAAAGGTTGTTTCTCTCTTGCAAAGCCCTTGGGGGAAGCAGTGAAGGAAGCCAACCCTCTGCACTGTTAGGGGACCTCTGAGGGAGGACTGTAGATATGTGCCAAACCCAAAAAGCATTCCCTGTTCTCTCTGCTTTCCAAGGACAAGCATAGAAGGAATAATTTCTAAATAACTACTGCTCCATACTTGTTCACTGGTCTAGAATCTTCCTTGATAGTGTGCACTGATGAAGTCTTTCTGCTGCTTGTTTTTTAATTAAATTTTGTTAAGAATTTCGCTGTTCACACAGTGTACACTGTTTGCAGGTTTTTTTGGGTTAGTTGGGAGGCTGGGGTTGCCCTGATAAAATTATAGCAGGCTGAAGAAGGAATATCTACCTGCACATCCTCGTGAGAATTACTGGTTTCCAAAAGATATACTAATATCAGTATTCAGCTAACTAGTAAGCTGCATTTTTGCTACATGATTTATTTGCTAAAAGGAAGCTGTTTCTTGGGAACTTGATAAATCAAATTGCTGCTAACTGAAGAGATCTCACTGGCATTGAGTTACTGCTTGTCATACTGTGTCATGCTCTAATAGCAGCAAACTGCCTAGAAACCAATTTTATTGTTTACTGTTATGCCTGTGTAAATAGTTAATTTAGCCTAATGACTGGATGAGACATAATTGGAAGTGAGTTTTTCAGAATGTGATATGCATATTAATTATGAGTGTGATCTGGCCCTCAGGAAGATTCTCATCTATTTGATTTTTCTTAATGCCAGTAAACATCATTATCTTTTCTAATGAGCCAAGATGACTGAAAGTGGTACTGTTCTACTCTGGGAGTCTGTTGTGGACGTCTGGGTATCAAAACAATTTCCCTGGAGAGTGTTCAACAGTTTAAAAAATGCTCATGGAACCTCCAGAGCTCCTGTAGTTGCAATTTTTTTATTTTTTTTTTTTAAGGCTTATTTCTCTCAGAAAGGAGGTAGCGTGGGTAGCACTTGGGGAGTGTGTTAGGAAAGTTGGATTCTCCTCGTGGCTCTGTGCTTATTCAGGCCTGGTGTGACTTTGGAGAAGTGGCTTCGCTTTAGCAAAGTAGTGTAGTGGTTGCAACCAAAGGTCCTGGAGCACTGAAATGTCAACAGAATCTTGCTACAGGAAACCCTGCACTGTGCTGTAGCCAGCAAACATTTCTCTGCTTTCCTGTTAGAATGATAAATGCATGGGAGGGAAAAAAAGTTGCTAAAATTCAAGTCTTAGAACGTAGAAAATGTTTTTACACAGTGCTCCCATTGATCACTGTTACTGAGAGAATAACATTCTGCAGCAGACACTATATCAAATCTGGAAAATGCTGTTTTCCAAAAGCATGTAAGAAGTGGTGGCATGTACTGTTTTAGTGTAGTCCTTGCCTTTGTTGGAAGATATTTAAATATTTCATAATGTATAAGAAATGAACCAGTTGGTTCATTACCACCAGCCTCCCATAGCTGGTTCACCTCCTTTAGCCACTGGTTTGTGGCTTCATCAGTTTGCAAGTGAAAAGTAACCACAGAAAAAGTTAAGCCTGGTTGGAGCAAGTTGGTGTTTGTTTTTTCTTTTTTATTAATGCAAGCACATCCAGTCAAACACGGAATATCCTGCTTTATGGTACAGCTTTATATTCAGCATTTCAGCTCAGAATAGCAAAACACAGTATTGAAGGAACGTATCAAACCGAGGGCGGAAAAATAAAAAGGAACCAATGTGGATACTGCATTGATTTCAAGTATATACTAGGACTGATTGACCAGTGAAGTGCACATTCATGTGAAAGCTTTTTTTTATATACATTTACAGAAAGTTCTAAAATTGCATTTCAAATATATATTTTTTCTTAAATTTTAAGCATCCGTTTTCAATTACATAAACAAAGCTGATATACAATCCCTCTTTTAGTGTCCAACAATGTTGCTAGCTAGAATGTCTCTGAAAGTGCAAAACACTGTAATAATACAGTATAAATATTCTTACTCTAATCCAGGGCTGAAGGTCAGTACTTCAGCACAGGAAAAATAGCAGCAGATCATAAGAATTATCCCTTCCCTTTTTTTTCTGGGCTGTTCTTATTAACAGTTAGTATTCTACTTCTTCCTTCTTCATGGCATAACTTGCTTTTGTTTCTCTTTGTAAATGCTACGAAAATAGCAAATTTATCTCCCTTCCATTCCCCAATTTAATCTTCTAATTTTAAGTATTTCTCAAGGGGAGAGGTGGAACAGGGAAAGAGGGAAGGCTCTTTAATTTTCACTGTAGTAGGGGCCAATACAGCAATTAATTTTTTACTACTGATTGCAGATGCTATATGAAACAGTGGCACTGCTTTTGATTGTAGGCACTCAGCAAAGTGAGTCTGCTGGGCTGGATTAAAGCAGACCCCCAG
>VWYK01122812.1:14774-27319 GCA_013399775.1 Semnornis frantzii
CTGCTCCAGCCCTCTGATCATCCTCGTGGCCCTTCTCTGGACTCATTCCAACAGTCTGATGTCCTCCTTGCCTTGGGGACTCCAGAACTGCACACAGTACTCCAGGTGGGGTCTCACAAGAGCAGAGTAAAGAGAGAGAATCCCCTCCCTTGGCCTGCTGGCAATGCTTCTCTTGATGCAGCGCAGGACTCAATTGCTGTCTGGGCTGCAAGCACACACTGCCAGCTCATGTTGAACTTTTCATCAATCAAGACCCCAAGGTCCTTTTCCTCAGGGCTGCTCTCAGCCATTCACCACCCAGCCTGGATTTGCGCTTGGGATTGTGCCGACCCAGATGCAGGACCTTACACTTGGCCTTGTTGAATTTCATGAGGTTGGCCTGGGCCCACCTCTCCAGCCTGTCCAGGTCCCTCTGGATGACATCACTGCCCTCTAGCAAGTTGACTCTGCCACGCCGCTCAGTATCATCTACAAACTTACTGAGGGTGCACTGATTCCTCTGTCCATGTCACTGACAAAATATGTTTTTTTTTAACACTGGTCCCAGCACTGACCCCTGAGGGACACCACTTGTCACTGGTCTCCAGGTGGACTTTGTGCAGTTGATCACAACTCTCCGCGTGCAACCATCCAGCCAATTCCTTATCCAGCGTGTGGTCCACCTATCAAATCCATGTTTTTCCAGTTTGGAGACCAGGATTTCATGTGGGACAGAGTCAAATACCTTATTCAGGTCCAGATAGAAACTTGAAGAACAGGATCATTATTTGAAAAAAGACCGAGCTGGTATTCTCTGATTTCAAGTAAATGTCTGTACCAAGGGAAGAAAATAATGTGCTCAGCGAAGTTTGGGTTTTTTTGATTGTGTATGAACTGTAGTTTTGCTACTAAAAAATTAATTTGTTTTGTTTTGTTTTGGGTTGGTTTATTTTTTTTTTTTTTTTTTTTTTTTTTTTTTTTTTTTTTTTTTTTTTTTTTTTGTTGGTTTGGGTTTTTTTTGTTTATTGACAGAGTATTGTGTGGCCCATGAAATTTCCTGAGGCATTCACTAGAATGGGCCTGTCTCATCCAAAGGGTATTCTTCTCTATGGGCCATCAGGGTGTGCCAAAACTACGCTGGTGAAGGCTGTGGCCACAAGTTGTCACTGCTCCTTTCTCTCTGTAAGCGGTGCTGACCTTTTCTCACCATATGTTGGAGATTCAGAGAAGATTTTGTCTCAGGTACAGATTTTAACTTTTGTAATGTCGATAATTTACTTCTGCCTGATTTTTGTAAAGTTACTGTTTAGGCCTAAATTTTTTTATTGGGAAGATGATAGTTCAAGCTCGCATCTCAAATTGAAATGTATTACAGATTCACATTCGTGTAAACTGAGAATCTAACCCTAAAATTACATCAACTTTAAATTTTGAAAGTATTTCTACCTATTTGTTTTCAAGAAGCAGAATTTGTCTATAGTAAATGTAAGCCAGAAGAGAATTTTTATGACTGTATTTTTAAAGTTAGTAGATCACAGGGTATACATAAATAGATGTTTTCACCTTGCCTGCTAGAATATCTGTTTTCATATTTTACCTTATAAATATTCTTTGAAAAAGGTTTTTCGCCAAGCAAGAGCAAATACTCCAGCGATAATATTCCTGGATGAGATTGATTCTATCTTGGGATCTCGGTCACATTGCAAAACTGGCCATGGTGTCTCGGAGCGGGTTCTTTCTGTCCTTCTCAATGAGCTGGATGGTATTGGGCTGAAAGTCAGAGAGAGAAGAGGAGGCAACCTACAGCTTGAGGGTCAAGGTCAAGAACAAAGTGCTGGGGTAAGAAAGGTATTTATGTTCCCTTTTCTGTATAGGAAGAATGAGGAACACTACCCAATTGTTCCAGAAGTTTTAGTTGCTTACATTCACACTCATTAAACTTAAAATCCTCAAGCTTTAAAATAGCAAGATTCTGTTCTACTCTGTCATAGTTTCTAATTTTTAGAAAGTACCTTATGTAGGCTACTGCTTTTACATAGACTGTTCCTCAGTGATACTTTTTTTTTTTTTTAAACAAAATGCTAACGCAGGCTAATGAGCATTATTAGTTGGTGTTCATCTTCTCTCACAAAAATCCTCTTGTTTGGCACGAAGGTAATATTTTAGACTAATAGTATTATTTTTAAACTTATTTTTATAGGCATTTCCTCTATTTAATTTGCAGTGCTTTCTCTTGCACACTTCCATATAAAAACAGTACATATGTATTTAAACAAAAAGTGGCAGCTGAACTTTTTTGTGAGTTCAATTTTTTTTTTTTTTTAATTTAAATTCCTATCTCCATATTATGCTATTTTTGGGGGGAAAATGGAAGAAAACGGTTTCAGAATTATAGAATACTGAGTTTTTTTATATGAAAGGTCTTTGTTAAACTCTTGCCCCAAAAAAGTTTATTTATCATCAAGGCAGATCCTAACTGTATTTCTGCCTGGTCATCTAATCTGGCCTGCACAAAGACATTTTTTACCTCAAGAAAAATAAAACATTAATATTGAAAGGAAAATAATTGCGTCTGAAGATATGTTGTCTTCTCATCCTTCTCCTTTTCACATTAGTAAGTTAATATCTTTAGATAATACCTGTCTTAACCATGTTGCGCTGATTTGTTTATGTCATTTCTTACTCAGGAAACTTGGAACAAAAATTTCATAGTAGTTGCTGCAACAAATAGACCAGATATGTTGGATGATGCCTTATTGCGTCCTGGAAGGCTAGACAAGATGATCTATATTCCACCTCCAGATCTGAAGGTGAGGTATTAACGAATCCAAAGGAGGCTTTATATGAAGAGATACTAATTATCTGCATACTTTAAGAGCAAAGGGAGTATATTCCTGTAATACACTTAACAGTTGATGAATGATTCACTGAAGATCAGTCCCCAAACTCAAGTACAATGAAGAAGGCAATAACTACATTTGTAATTTAAATGCCAGTAACATTTTATCTGGTGTACGTAATTATATTCTTGCATCTAGAATTAATCAAGATTTTGCTTGGTTTCTATATTTACAAAATCAAACTGCAGTTGAGGAAATGCCATAATAAGTTATCTGCTTGACCCAAATATAGACTCTTGAGTGTAGAGTTTTCATGAACTGAGTAAATGTGAGTAACATTTTACTCACATGTTTAATCTGTGAGATAATACATACTGTTACGATTATCTCCAATAATAACATTTTGTTCACTCTTCCACTGAAAACATCTTGATGTGCCTGGATTTTCTTTAGTTCTGATTTCACATTTAGTACTATGTTGGTTTTCTTGTATAACATGCCTTACAGGGAAGGCTTTCCATCTTGAAAATCTGCACAGAAAAAATTCCAGTAGATGCTGATGTGTCATTAGAAGATCTGGCAGTCCTAACAGACCTCTTCTCTGGAGCTGACATTGAAAATCTGTGCAAAGAGGTAGGAAATATTAGTGGTTAATCTGCAAAATAAACTGTAAATGAAACCAAAATAAACCGTAAATGAAACCTTACAGTTAAGAGAGGTGATTCATTGATGTTACCAAGTCATCTATAGTACAGATTCTTTTAGAGGTTGTAATGAAAATAAAGAGAATAAGTAAAACAGAACTGAAGAAGGGTTGGTTCTTCACGTAAAAAAAAAAAACAAATAAGAATAAAGGCTTTCTTTTATTATTTACTAGAAGTTAAGGAACTGGACTACCCTTTGTTTCATGTGAGCTTCTCTAATCCAAACTCACATCTGGTTTATAAGATGCATGCAACTGCAGCATTTTTAAATGAAATTAACATGTTCTGTCAAGGTTAGACAGGGAAAAAAAAAGAAACCTGTATGTATTTGAGATAAGTTGTATAAAAGAAGACAAGGAAGAAAAGCCAAATATATAAATGATCAAGGATATATTGCCTAATCTAGGAAAAGTGAATGAAAGAGAGCAATCTTATTTGATGTTCATCTGTGTTAAGTAACCATTAGATATACAGTGTTGGTCCCAGATGCTTTACTTAAAACTGTTTCATGTAATATATATTAGAATAACTTTGCAATTTAAAAACATGATAAGCACTTAGTTTCTATTTTTCTTTTTCTTTTAAAGGCTGCTTTGTTGGCATTGCAAGAGAATGGACTTGAAGCAACTGCTGTAAAACATGAGCATTTTGTAAAATCTTTGAGGACTGTAAAACCATCCTTAAACAGAAAAGACTTGGAATTTTATGAAAAATTCTGTAATTAAGAATTAGCCTCTTGAATCAAAAAGTAGTGATATGACATAGGTATTTTTAAATGTATTAAAAAGATTTTGCAATGGCTTACATTTTTTCTGCTATATTTATACTATACTTACTGTAGCTTTCAGTGTGTATGAAATACAGTAAATTTTCACTTCTGAAAAATATTTCAGTTATGGAGAATAAAAGAAAATGTCATTTACTTTGGCTAGGTTTCTATGCAATAAAGAGAGTAATTGAGGTACTTAGACAAAGCACTGTGGAACAGCTTACTGTTGCTTATAGACTTTCTTCTTTTCTGTACAGAGAAGAATAAGAAAAATAATTTAAAATGTGAAGTCTCAAAAGGACAAGGAATAGTAAAAAAAAAAAAGGCTTTCAGCATGCTACATAGGAGGAAGTCTCATACTATATGATTGTCTATAAAATACAGAATGTTTCATATGTGCATTATCTACATCCTTGCTTTTTTTACAGAGGCACAGAGAAAAATTGTCAGTTGTTTAATACCTTGTTGTAAGCATGGGAGCCTGGGTTTTTGCAATGTTAGATCAGATACTGCTTACTCTGCAATCATTTGGATAGAGTAGAGAGACACTAAGTCTATAATCAATCCAAACTATAATTTCATTTTCAGAGAATGGAGTTTACTTTGTAACACTTCCTGCAGAATTCTTTCCCCCATCCAGCCATTCTTTGTCAATAGATTTTTGTAGGTCATCTTCTAAAATACACAGTTACATCAAAGGAAATTATTACTGCAGGATGCATTTTAACTTGCCAAGGGAAGAAGTTTTTAATTGTTTTTTCTTTCCCCCATGAAAATGCCTGTGCCTAAAATTACTCCACTGTCAAAGACACCTTCTTACGTCAGCCAAGTTTCTTGGGTTAGAAAACCCATTAACAGATACTTTCTCAGAGCAGGGACACTAGGAGCTTCACAGTGTATTTACAGTGTGATGGATCACAAAAAAGAAGTTCCAAGGCAGTCAGCAACTGCAAAGGGAAGTAGTGGAAGCCATTGTAACTTAAGAAAGGCTACAACTATTAACAATCTGGGCTACAGCTTGGAGACTTTGATCACTATTTCCTGGGGAAGGATCATCCTGATTTATCGCTGACAACAAATAGGCCAGTGCCAGTGAACTTTTGAAATACTTCATAGCAGTAGTGCTGGACATAAAGTATGAAAACATGCAAGGAAACTGTTTTGCTGTCCAGTGTTTGAGGGTGTTGAGTGTTGGTTTTGCAACTGCCACATCTGAAGGCTTTTAGGCCAAACAGAATGCTGTCAGCTCCTTCATTTCAAAGATGCTGCTGCCTACCTTCTGTAGCTGGTACCTAGAAGGACCAGCAGAGCTACTTGTGCTCCATTGTGTCCCCCTTCTTGCTACAGGGAACCAGCAAAGCGTGCAATAAGGGCACCCTCTCCTTCCCCTTGTCACTTTCCACGGGGCAAGAAGGGAGGAACAGGTGCACAGGAGGGATCTGCTGAAACCACACACCTCCAGCTCGCCCTTGGTTAGAAGCTTTTCCGTGACAGGGGTGTTGGGAGCACAGCAGTGATGGGAATCTGAGCCTAGGACAAAGCGAAAGGGGACAGAGTGACATCGGGCTCCTGTTTCGATCATTACACTTGCCGGGCTCTGAAAAGAGGCAAGCCAAGGCCTCGCCTGTGCATTTGTCTAGGTATACTGTTCTTTAGGCGGCTGCCTGGGGAAGGGGACGAACAAAAAGACAAAGCGGGAACGGAGCTGCCGGGTTTAGTGCTGCAGTAACGGAGGGAGATGGCGGTGTGGAAATCAAGCAGGTAGAGCGCACCTCGCACTGCCTCAGCGGCTTCCTATTTAGACGACCGCACCTGGGCGACTGCCTGCCACAGGGCGGCGCTGCTGGCCCACGGGCGGTCCCCTCACCAGCCGCTGGGGGGCGCCCTGCCTGCGTGTGGAGGGGCGCCGCGGGCGGGTGCCGCGGTCGGTTGGTGTGCCGCCAGCGCCGGTGGGCGTCGCTGAGGATATATAAGGCGGAGAGCGCGGTCCCTTGGCCCCGGTGGCCCTTCCCTTCGCTGGCACTTTCCTTCGCCCTGCCAGATTGATCTTCTGCCCGCGGTCTCGCAGCCGAGAGTCCCGCAAGTTGGGGACCCCGGTCCAGGGTGCGGTAACAGGGAACCGTTTGTTCCAGATCCGCTGCCGCAGCGAGGATGAACACGAACTTCTTCCATATACTGAAGACTAAAAAAGAAGTAAGTTTGTCAGAGACGCTGGGGCTGTGATACCCCTTTCAGTGAGGGGATGCAGGCTGGCTTGAGCAGGTGCGCAGCTACTATTTAATAGTGAGCACATTGCAAAAAAAATCTCGATAGCAACGGACACGTGTAAGTTGTAGTTCGTGCATTAGAGGTGAGGCAATGTGAGCAGTAACGCGGAGCTAACATACCCCAGCAGGTAATCAGTCGCACCATAAAGCCTCATAACCCGCAGTCCCCTGTTCATGACTCTGTAGCCAGGACACCAGTTCTTCAACTCTGTTCATTTCATGTTTTTCAGCTCATTCCCCTGGCCGGAATAGTGTCCTGTGCAGCAGTTGGGGCGCTCTCTTTTTGTGTTTACTCCCTGTTTGGCAAATCCGATGTGATGTAAGCAAAATACTTACTGCTTGGGTTCACCTTAATCTTTTTTATTCAACAGAGGTATTTGACCATTAAAGAAAAATTGCTACGTCTCTGTGGATGTACCAGACTACTAATAACAACTAAGATAGCATGCAGATTGTAAATACTGAAGAAATTAATAAATGTGGAGCATAGACCAAGTTATTTCCTAACTTTTCATTTAATTATTATTTCTTTTTGTTGTATGTAAGATGTTTTAAACGTTCTTATGAAGAATTTTAAGTTATAGGTAGATGACATACAGATAGCTTGGAACCAGGCTATTGGTTCATACACAAAGAACAGGATTTGATAATATGAACTTTGCAATAACTTTATATTTTAATGGCTTGGCTAATAATTGGAGCTAAGTCCTATATCCTTTAAGCTTTGGGGAATTTTCGTGTATACTTTAAAGTGACCTGACTAAACATTTTAATTGCTTATGTAAGAATTCCTTTACTTTTTCTCTGTGTCTTTATTCGGTTTTGATTTTTTGGCTTGCTTACCTTATGATAATGCATTATATTTTTTAAATGTTGGTTTTTTTCATGCTCTGAAAGCTGCAAATAAAGCAAGCCATCATTAACTCCTACATCCAAACCTGTATACTTGTGTTTCAAGGGAACTGCTTATTTACATAAATAGTTCTACTGATATTCTACTACTCATATAAGAAAAATGTACATAAGAACACACCCTAAAACATAATATCTGTTTTGCTTTTTCTTCTCCTAAAGCATTAACAAGAGTGGCAATCCAGAACCATGGGAAACGATTGATCCTACGAAGCCTCAGAAGGTAATTTGTACCAGTAATGTAGCCAGTACAAATAGCATTTCCAACACAATGAATAACTTCATTTAAAGTGTCCAAGGAAGAGCAAAATTAATGAGGAAATAAATGTAAATCTTAAATATATCTATTTAAAAGTAGAACTAACTGCTTCATGCATTATTTCATCTAAAATGTCTTACCTGTGCTACTTAATGATAGGGATTCAGCTATTACCTTCTAGATTTGATCCTGAATTTATGGTGTTCCACTCTTCCCCAGCCTACATGTACCCTTACCTTGATCCTGAATTACAAACCTGTTTTTGAGTCTGAAGATCAAAAATTTTAGTTTGTAAGAGCATCTAGGATAAGGAAAAATAATTATTTTACATTATTACTTAATATCCAAGTGGTCTCGTTCAGTAACTTATTAAATGCACCATAAGTTTCTGGGTTTGCTTACTTCTGAAAATGTAAAACTACTAGAAATCCTTCTTCACCAATAAGTTGCTATATGATATGGGGAGTGGCAGTGGTATAAATGCTCACTGGGATTTTGCTATTTTTTTCAATATTTTCCTTTTAATTTCTTTCAGCTATTAACAATCCATCAGAAATGGAAACCTATAGAAGAGCTGGAAAATGTGAAAAAGATTATGAAGTGACAAGTTTTTATTGCCTCAAAAAGGTACCCTATCAGTCTAGTGGAATCACTTCTGCACAAACTTGACTACTTAAATCAGTGTGCGGAAATGCTTCTGCTACATTTTTAGGGTCTCCCTGCATTTTTTGGACTCTGGATGAGGAGTTTCATGTTGTTTTAGAAGTTGGCTTACAATATCCACATAGTCCGAAAATCTGTCTGAAATATCTATTTGCAGTAGGCATTCAATGACAAATGCTGAATACTCAGATGGTAATTATAGATGGAAAAAGTCTTCACACTTTTTATACATTTTTTTCTTAAAATACATTAACTTTGTAATTTTACATATTTTTAATAAAATAGATTTTAAATCTTTACAACATTCCACTTATATTCCATAAATGGATCTTACCCAAAAGCTCTTATGAATTGTGATTCTTGGTATGTTCCCTGTCTATGCTGTATTTCAGTGCTGTTACACAGACCGAAGAGTCGTCAGTCTTTTCATGACAACATATGTGGTCATAAAATATACTTACATTCATTTTCTACATTAGATGGGATTACAATTTAAATCAAAATGAATGGTACACTGCTACTACTAGGACTTACATGTGTTCACCTTAATGCACTGAGGAGTCCAATAGATTATTTAAAGATGTATTTAAGACTAAAGAATTAGAACCTAAGAATTAAGCATGGATAAAAGGGAATTGGAAATGAGGCGTATTGAAATATTGTTCCTGTTTAAATGTAAAAAGAGTTACTAGATTTAGGAAAAATTGCATTTTCCCAAACTGCACATTGTTAATTTATTCTTTTTGTGCAAGGTAGTTTGTGGGCAATCTCAACTGCTCTGTGTAGTTTACAATACTTTTTAATATTTCTAGATAAAAGCCATTAGGGACATCTGATTTAACAAAGAGTAAATAACAAATTAGCATTAGGAATAGTTCTGTGAAGAAACAGTTCCTTTCTAATCATCTGTGTGTTTTCTTGCAAGTTGGCTAAGGAAAGAATGTAAAGGGCAGACCTCTCAGTAAATCAATGAGGCAATATATGCATGCAATGGTAGAACAGTCCTTTCATGGGTGTTTTCTGTAGGTGTCTCCTCCCAAGCAGTTTCATGCTACACTATACAGTTTCTTTTACAGTGAATGCTCAGAATGCGTATTGTTTTCAGTGAAGAAAGCAAAAGTAAAACAACTCCTAATTAAAAAAGAAAAAATAATCCCCCAAAGTGAGTAATAGTGACGTACTTTTGGTTACTGTGCTGCAGCAAAGATGTAAGTTAGTCAAGCTGAATTTTAGCATAGCTTGGTTTCAGAAGCTTTATAGTTTCTTCAAATTGAGGAAAAAGAAAAAACTGTTATCTCATACTTGTGTGCAGTTGCAACATAAATGTTTATCAAGTAAGGATGACTCAGCAGCATTAATGTTCAGGAGTGAGAGGAACTACAAGACTTCAGGATATGTTCCTAGCTTTCATTTTAAGGAATGACCTTACAACATGATTGGATAGCATGTAACCAGAAAAATCCAGTCTTCTGAGGAATACAATTCTTAGGTATTTTAGCAGAGAAACTTTTTAACTTTTTTTTAACGTTTTTTGTAAGTTGCTCTGTATTTCCGTATTCTTACTGAACTGTATCAAATAAAACAAAAAGTGCTGTGCTCCAAGTTGATGAATGAATTAAATTAGTTGGTTCTTCAGTAAATGGTGTGTATGGTCTGTAAATACTCTGACCTAAGTATCTGTCAACATTAGGGAAATAAGAGTGAATCATTTTAACACAATTTTTGTACTTAACTACTTCTCAGTAGTGTCTTCCAGTAGGACATTAAGCAGTATGATTGCAGGTAGTCAAAGGCTGTTGCTCTCTCATCCTGTCCTGAAGCACGATAGCTGAGGTAGTAAGATGTTTTGCTTTGTTACCTGCTCTTTTTCTTTCCTTTCTTTTTTTAGGTATATGTTTGTGGGGACAGTTTTCACATAATGTGAGAAATCGGAGTATTTTTCTACACTTCAGACATATTGTGTAACGTTCTTGGGACAGTTTTGTGTGCTCAGATGATCCTTAAAAGTGATCTGTCTTCCCCACATTCCCCTGTGTTATGCAAATTCATGACTTTCTATTCCATGGACAGTTCAGAGGCTGTTGAAATCATTTAACAAATTTTTTTCCTTCTCTCCATTCTGTTCCCTCCATTTTGTCTCCTACTCCATTCTGTTCTTGGTTTTATGTGATTTTTTTCACACAATGATTATTTTTGCCCTCCCTGTCTAGTACTTTTCCATGGAACTATATCACTATATCCAAATTCCCTATTAATTACAAAGTTCAATTAAAATGCTGTTTGGCATTAGAAATGTTCTTTTGTGGTTCTAATTACTGTTAGAAATGCATCATTAGAATCTATGGTCATGTTTTTCTAACTGCAAGTGGCTGTTAAGTAGTCTATTTGTAAACAGCTCTGGAAGAATAGAAGGTTGCTTTCTGCAGTATACACACATTTGTTGATGTGTGTATTACTAATTTTTGTTATTATAGTAGAACTTAGAGGTCTTTACCACAGACTTTAATATCATTGTGGTTATCCAAATACCATGCTGAGTTTTTAATTTGGTTTTCTTTGTATATAATACCCCTGGTGTCAGCATTTCCGTGTCTGATATCCCCTAACCCCTGCATTTTTCTACTGCAAGATACTATTAATATAGTACTATACTATCTAGTTGCTTCATTGGTGTGTCTGGTTTCTGTAGAAAATAGTAACTTACAGGGGGCCTGATGCAATCATTAAAGGAAATTGTTCATCCCACAGTCATCATCTGTCTCACTTGGTGCAGAGGGTGCTTGTCCCTAGGACTAGCTGTAGAAAACAAACAAGAGTAATGGGAATGATTCACTGGATCTGCCCAATATTGGGTGTTGGACATTTCCCAAAAAAGCTTTCAGATTAAACAAACATGGCCATGATACTCAACACAGTTTTAATTCACTGTCTGAAATCTTTGCTGTACAGCACATCCCAGCCACACAGGGAGCACACATGATAACGAGATCACCCAAATGTGTAACTGAAATGGAAATCAGTAAGTGTTAGTGAGAAAGTGGACTCTGGGCACTTGCAGTTGGACTAAGTAACTATTGACTCACATCAGCCCTGAGAATACAGAGCCAGCAGATTGTTTGCAGAAAGCTATCTGCCGTCATAAAACAGCCATCACCACTAATTGCACCCTTCAAAGGGAGTCCAAAGAGTGAGCAGACACCCCAGCAGAGTGAGCGGACACCCAGTCTGAACCTGCTGTTCTCCTGCGTGCCTCACCCCGATCAAAGTTCATGCACCTGTATACAACACACTTTATGGAGGCTACACCAACCCTATTTATGCTGTACCTTGACCTGATGACCAAGGGACTTGGTAAAAGCTAATGAAGCTTTTACTTTTAGATAACCTCGTTACTGTGTGTGTTCTGACCAGAGCTGTTAATGGTGTCATATCTCGCAAAGCTCACACATGAAGTACGATCTCAGGTTCCTCATATAACATGGAGAGCCCAAGGCCTGTGACAGCTAGTATGAGTGCAGTGTCCCACCACCATGAGCCCCCACAGCCTGCTGCCCATGGCTGTCTGGAAGTCCTAGGCAGCCGTGGTGCTTTCCCACCATCAACATCTGCCTCCATGGCCTCTCACTGGAGAGGCCTTCTGTGGGCCAGGGCCTCTTCTCAGCGCCTCACTTCTCTCAGCCCCTGAACCAATGGTGAGCAGTGTGGTGGAGGCAGCTCCCTCACATCACGGGAGCCAGGGGGGCAAGGCCTGCCGCACACTGCAGCCACCTCACCTGTAGGACTGCCTATGATGTCCACGAGGCTACAACCATGCTGGCTTCTCCAGTGGGGAGAACGCCTGTCCCTTGCCAAAAAGTAGGCACAGGCAAAGCAAGCCTCCTGCTTTGGTTTAGTGTCAATGTCCAACTGCCAGCTGTGTGCTTAGAGGAGCTGAGCTGCCTCTCCATGTTGGTGTGCTGCCCAGATACGGAACAGTGTGCAAGGTAAAGGACTTGTCCACGGTGCAAATCATAGAATGGTAAGGTTGGACAGGATCTCAAAGATCGTCTAGTTCCAACTCCCTGCCATAGGCAGGGACACCTGCCGCTAGTACGTCGCTCAAGGCCTCATCCAACCTGACCTTGAATACCTCCAGGGAGAGGGCATCCACAG
>VWYK01122816.1:0-28624 GCA_013399775.1 Semnornis frantzii
TTTTTTTTCCCCCCCTCTCAGAAAATGTTTCTAAAATACACAGGTGGATTTTAGAGCACTTAAAACCACAAGCAATTAAAGCTTTGCTCTAGGGCCAGACTGCTTCAAGGACACTCCAAGAGAGCAATTGGAGTGCAATAAATATGCACTGCACACATTTTTAGCAAGGGGGAGGGATGATTCAGGGTCACCAGGCATGGCACAGCATCTGAATCCAGCCCTTTCCTCCTAACACTGTGTCTGCAAAATCCCTACCTCACAGAGACAGCTTGGCTCTACTGAACACTTCTCGTTCCCTTTTGGGAACTGGTCTATTTTTAAATTTCAGATTTTACCTGAGCAACTTCCACAATGCAGCTTTCCCAGATGAGGAACTGAGAACTAAAGATAATATGAAACAAGTCATTTCTCATATCACATCATAATTTGAAAAAGTTAGGTACATATCTCACAGATGCTTGCCAAAAAGTTCCAGTTTTGGAATAAAATTCTTGCTCTCCTTAAGGTATAATGATTACTCAGAATATCTGTACAAACCTGAAGACTTTACTGCATTCTGGGAAAAAGAATAAGCATATCTGTGCATTAAATACAGCACAGTTCCCACCTTCTAATGTAATCTGCATTTGCAGGCTCACCATTTCAGATGTAATGAAGAAAAGGATACTTGAGCATGAACAGGGAGGATCTGAGTTCAAAAAGTTACACACTGAACTCATAACTTTTCCAGACTTGCCTCTGTTTTAACCTGGATTGTTCAACCCATTTCTGTGGTGTGAAATCCCATCAGGAAGATGATGGGGCACTCTTAGAAATGTCTCTGACCCTCAATTTCTTCTCCTTATGGAGTTTCCAACACTGGCAAAAGGGGCAAGGTTAGTTTTCCTGACAGCTGACTCCCCCGCTCTGGCTCTAAGGAAGCAATAAATGTTAATGTTAAGTAGGGTTGTGCCCAGGCAGAGCTTCCCCTGTGGTAATTGTACCCATCATAATCTTAAGCTGTCAAGAGCAAAGTATTTGCAACATTAGTATAACTGATATTTTTCTTACAAAGAATAAATTTTGCAGCCACCACCAGAGTGGCAAAGAATGCTTTGCAAGGAAATACTTGATAAACTCCATTGGCCAGTTATGCCTGTTTGGTTGACCACAAATCCTGTTTGTATTTTCATGGGATTTAGGCCATTTCACACAATCTTGACCTGTGGGTAACAGACACAGCTGGGCCGAGATACACATCATGGCTTAAGTGTATTGCAGTAAAATACTTACTAATGTCAAATAGAAATTAGTCAAGGTACGGCAGACTTTTACTCTGGAAAGACATAAATATATTGCAATACGTTATTTGATTTTTTTGCCACTATCCTTAGACATATATTGAAAGCTGTTAGCTTTGATGGCTAGGTGAAGCAGTGCTATGCCCACAAGTATTACTCATCCAGCATTACTTTAATAAGGGTACATGTCAGAACCTAGGGAACTCATTTTTAGGTTACCACTTTTCAGAACTTTCGGCCACTATGTCAAAAGGTGACATGCCAAGTAATCACAGAATCACAGAACCACCCAGGCCAGAAAGGACCTCTGAGATCATCAAGTCCAGCCATTTTACCTACTTCACCAAGTGTGCCACTACGCCATGTCCCCAGGCACCAAGTCTATATGGCTTTTAAACTGCCGGGGATGGCAACTGAGCCACTTCCCTGGGCAGTCTGTTCCAGTGCCTGACAACCTTTTCCATGAATTTTTTTTTTCTTAATATCCAACCTAAACCTCTCCTGGTGAAACTTGAGGTCACTCCCCTTCTCATTCTATCATCAGTTGCTTGAGAAGAGACCAGTGCTTACCTCTCCACAACCTTCTTTCGTGTATTTGTAGAGAGCAATAAGGTCTCCCCTCAGCCTCCTTTCCGATAGACTAAACAACTCCAGTTCCCTCAGCCGCTCCTCATGGGACTTGCTCTCCAGGCCCTTCACCAGCTTAGTAGCCCTTCTCTGTCCCCACTCCAATGCCTTGATGTCCTTCCTCTACTGTGGAGCCCAAAACTGAGCACATTACTGGAGATGTGGCCTCACCAAGGCTGAACACAATATAGGTCTGCAACGACTTACAGACCTCCTCGAACACAGCATGTCAGTGAGGTTAGTGGGACTGCTGCAGTAAGAAGTTTAACTGCACGTTGAAGAATGAGGCCAGGTTGGACAACCAAAACAGAATGCCTTGGAGATCCTGTGTCTATAAAATGCTCAAAGCCACTTTCCACCTGGAGATGTGTAGAGGAACATTGATCCATACTGTCTGGAGACATTGTGGTGTTTTATACTGGACAGACTAATGAAAGTCCAGACAAGAAATAGGCATCTTATTTCACATATGTTTTCCTTTAATTATTGCAATACAAGATTTGGCTTTTCAAGGAAATTTCTGGGGTAGAGATGAGGAGATATTGTACATAATAGGACTTATTCCTTGAATGGAATCCAATAGTCCCAAACTAATTTCCAGCCCTTAGAATAAGGTATTTCTCCTGGGGATGGCAATATCTGTGGTTTCAATCTCTCACATCCTACCCAACTGTTTCCTCATTACAGTCTCAGGTTTCTTTGTCACTGCACAGTTTGTATAGGCTCAGATTTAATCAGTAGCAAAACATTCATCAACATGAACCCAGCCTCTTTTTTTTTCCTGCAAAAAATACCTCCAAGCCTGCTAAATATTTGTCACATAAATATTTCCTAGACAGAGAGCACTACTGCCCACTTCCTTCTTTAGATCTGTTGCAGTGTTTAGATTATTACAGTTCTTGGTATTTTACTCCAACATGTAGAAGATATAATAGAAAGTCATACTGTCCCTAGGCAGTAAGCGAGCAAGTCACAGATCTAGCTCTGGATATGCAAAGACCTTCTGTGCTTAACTAGCACTTTGTTTCAATATTAGGCTGTTTAGACTATTTTCTCTTCAAAAGGGTAATTAAAGTTCTCACTTGGCAAAATATTTGTCCTGTGCTGTGCTTTATCAAAGAGAAAAAATACTATATGATTTGCAGCTCCATGGGAAATGGATACTCCTACTTGATCTCTCACAGTAATTTGTGAACATAAACTAATTAAGACTTACAAGAGTAGTATGAGATAAGGAAATACTATTCTCCATCTCATGGTACAGAAACCAGGGCACAGCTACTGCCAAGATCACACACAGAGCTTGTGCCTGTGCTGAAGCACATGCTCCTTCTCTGCTGTCATCTGCCCTGTTTGCCATTTCAACTCATTCTAGCATTGACTCTTCTGTTTGTATTGTCAAGTTGCTTGTAAGTTAAGTGCTTGTTTATCGTAGTGATGTTTCCAAACAGTTGCAGTGGTGTCCATTCTATTGCCTCTCTTCTGCCTCTGCTATGATCATCTTCATTGGTTTTCTCAGGACCTTGAGTATTGTTGGTTTTAACAGGGTTGTGCAACCACAATACCTTATGTTTCGGGGTGAAAGAGTGCAGGAGATGATGCACCAAGCTCTTGCAGTTGTAAATACCTGGCATTTGGGGGCAACGTGGAAGATTCAATTATATACAGTGTTATATAGAGTGTTGTGTTTGCTCCAGGTGCTGTGATGTCTGTACTGCAAGTTGTGATTACACACTTCAGAATATTTCCAGTGTTTTCGTACAGCACAGGTGCCCTCTGCTTACAAAAGACTACGTTCAATTAAAGGCCTCAGGCTGACAAATAAGCTTTGAGAAAGCTCAGTTGAGTGATTACTGCCCAAGGCTGTCTGCCCTGCCTCTTCACTGACATTGACAGACCCTAAACAGCAGCACAGTGTGCTTGTGCCACAGCTGCTCCAGTGGTTAGTGGTTCAAGTCTTCAAGGATTCTACACTATGGACAGGAATTGGAAGCTCTGAGGGGTAGGAGTCATTTGCCTGACTGGAAGACTGTTTCCTCCAGTAAAGGCAAATTGGATGTATCACACCTCTCATGCTCCTTAGCCTTATAGTCCTTCAGTTTCAAGATTTTAGCTTCTCAACAAAGCCTGAATTCTCACAGTCTTACCCAGTGGCCACTTAGGTCTCACTAAAACTAGAGGCTTCTCTCTTGAATCCCAGAAGGGGCAAAGCATGCTTGGAGAACATGCTTCACATCAAGTGCACAATTCAAATGTGAAGTTATGTTTACTTTTCTTTTCGACAAGAAAAGAGGCATCCTCCTTCCTTCCATATGTTTACCAGGGAAGTTAATACAGTGAGAGTGGAGATTCTTGAGTTTTAATTCCTCTTCACCCTGAGAAGATTCAAGCCTGTAGCACCCTCTAGCCTGGAGTGTGCTCAGTGCACCAGGCCACAGAGAGCAATGTGGAAGCTGGAGAGAGGCAGGAGCCGAGCCCTTGCTCTAGAAGCCACTTAAAAGTGTGTTTGCTCCAGGTGTTCAGCATGAGGGACTCTAACCTGAAACATGCGGTCAGCCTCTGCAGTCAGGTGCAAAGGAGATCTATACTGTCATCTGGACTTCTCTTGCCCCCTTACATCCACCCATTGTAAGCTCAGCCCTGATATTTACACCTGCCAGAGCTACAGCTTCAGCTGCACATCAACAAAACCATCTGGGGCCTTTCTGTAGCACTCTCCCTCTGTCCTGCCCATCGCTGCCAGAAGAAGGAGAGCACCAGCAGCACAGTAGGCTGCTGGGAGGCAGAACTGCAGGTGCACCCCTACCAGCTCAGAATAATAGGCAGAACAGAGCAAGGAGAGGAATGGCAAAGCAAGTAGAAGCCCATAGTCTGAGAAAGGAAAGGACTAAAGCAAGGCTGGCCTGCCCTGACAGCATACTTTTTCGTCTTCATGTAGATTGCACTGAAGCAGTTCAACATTTGGAGTGGGTCCACTTCATGCCACAGCCACACTACTGCTACCAGAGCCAATATCTGCAACACACCTGGAGTGATTGTGCAAAGGAAATGTCCTTCAGCCTTGTATTCCTGGCAGTAAAAAAGGTATTAGGCTCAGCTCAGCTGGTCTTACTGCTCTTCTTACAGTTCATTAAAGGCGGTCTGCCTCATTGCCATGTGAGTCATGAATAAATCCCAGGTGAATGGAGAATCTCATAGCAGCTGCTTAACAAGCATTCCCCACTGCTAAGCTTGCAGCCTGCCAGCGGTGAACCAGACAGACAGCTGTCCTGGTAGTCTTTGGAGGATGCTAATGATTCTGTAGGACCAAAGAGCTCGACCCACATGAAGATACCAGAAACTCCACTCACTTGGAGCAAAATCTTTTCTACAGAAGGTCTCTACTACAACAAGTGTTTTCTTATTTTAGAAGTTAAATATACACTTAGAGAGATGTTGAAATGTAACAAGGCATAAGTGATACTGAAATGACTGCTTTGTGAAATCCTATAATGGGAAATTCTTTTACGAACCTTTTAAAATTGGCAAACGTTACTAATATTCCTCCAGGCAACACTTGGGCTATTATTTAAAATGGGATGTGGGGTGTCTCAGAGAGACTGTTCTCCTGAACTGCAAAATAGTCTGTAGGACCTGTGAAATATGCAATGCTCTAAGGAGAAAAGAAGGTTATGTAGTTTTGCTTTGTGTGGTTTCTGCTGCCTCTAAAGTAGTACTAGAAGAGAGTCTATTCTGGGCTCTAATTCAAACAGTGTTATAGATACCATAAGGAACAGAAAAAATGGAGGCACCTGATGAAAAACATTGTTACTTTTCCCCTTTGCTGCCCCAAGCACACAAATACATTGCTTAGATTCACCTGAGTGTTTATATTAAGTGCAATTGGGCTTATCAAGGAGGCTTGAAGTGAGCCTTAAGTACAAAGACTGGACTGCAGAACTCTGTCTCGTGATGCAGAGCAGCCTCCGCACTCAGGGTGGTGTGAATCAGTATCAAGGTCAGTGTTCACACAGGGAGTCCTGCAGAGACATTTTTCTGTCTGCCCTGAACCTACACAGGTGCACCAGGGACAAGCTATAAGTATCTGTGAAAGGCTCTGAGAGTTTTCTTCATTTACCTAACTTTTTGCTCCAGAACAGAAGTATATTGTGTGTGATTTTCACAGTGAAAGGAAACCTTAATGCAGAGTTTTTCTTGTGGTCAACTAGGAAATGTGGGTTATTTTTAAAGGTACCCTTGCAGGTCCTCTTTTGGAGAAACTAGCAGAAATACCCTAACCCTTTTGCAAGCTTCAGAGGATCAACAAAAGCATGGGAGACAGTTTCCCTGATGGCAGAGAGAAGCCTCAGCACAGCACTGCATGGGAAACTGTAAATTGCCATGAGCCTCTTCAGAGCAAGCGCATGTGCTTAGCCCCACTGAGGACCTGTCACTTAGTGGAGAGAGCAACCCCACAGAGGGGAAAGACATGGCTTGGCCTGGCAAAAATGATGAGAACAAGTTTTAAAGCTTACTGCCTGGGGGAAATTTAGAGGCAAATCATACTCAGTGTGGCTGAACTGCCTGGGGGATGCCCCTGCCTCATCATGACATACTCTTGGTTATGTGATGCACTCACTAAATTATTATGCTCAAAGAACAACAATGTTATAAAAAAATCCTGTATGTGGTTTTTTTCTGCCATATTGGGCTCCATCTAGTGTGATCTGGCAGTAGGAGGAAACCAAATCCACCAACAGTCTTTTCCTTGTAGAGGATGACCTCCTGCAGTGCAAAGGGGCTGATTACAGTGCTTTCAAGGAGTTCAGTGGATGAATCCAAGAACAAACAGCCAAACGGATAAACATTGTGCAGGTGAGGATTTATCTTCAGCAGAGATCAAGTTTAGAGAGCAGACAGATCCCAGAGGATGGTTAGGTACTGAGACAAGAGCTCAGGAACATAGATCAGGTAATCCAGACCTGAGGGAGAGATTTGAATATAATGATCACAGACAGTAAATCCACATTCCAGCACGGAAAGCATCTGTGGTGAAAGGGATCTTGGGGGCAAGGGGAGGCAGACAGCCAACAAGAACAGCAGATCACAATATCCTCAGCCAGTGCTGCAGGCTGAGCTTTTCTCTCCATACTGCAGCTGTAGAACAGAGATGATGTGAAAAACAGCAGCACACAAAGCAGCACTAACAAAATTCTGTCCGGGCTGGCTGTATTCTGCTGGCCACCACCCTGCCACAGCACTGGGAGTACTAGAGAAACACTGATTAGCAAAGCTACTCTGGTGAACGCATCTGGCTGTGAAAGGAAAGCTACACCTCCTGCCTGGGTGAGGAGGGAATAAATAGAGGGCACAGGTGGTCACTTCCTCTTCTTTGCAGGCAGGAGGATCAGCCCTCTGAGATACCCTCGCAAGACAGTCGTACAAGAAAGAGCCTCCGGTCCTTGTGAAATTCTCACAAGGGGATTCTCCTCCCACTCCTATTCCGTCTGTCACCTCCCACCAACACCTCTCTGCCGAGGTCTTGCGAAGTATGCATACCGTTTGGGTGCTAGACTGAAGGGCTTCAGGAGGTGTTGGGTAGAAAGCAAGAGCCTGTGAGACAGCTTGGCTGATGCTGAGTGCCTCCAGGTTAGTGTCTCTCCTTTTTTCCCAGGGCGGGGTTTGGTGTTCTTTAGTAATAACCAAAGAAAATTCATGAGGGCAACATAAGAAGAGATTCTTCTCATCTACCTGAAATGCCCTATGCATTGATAAAACTTCTTTTAAGATGAAAATTTGTAAAAGCAGGATGTAAAATGTGAGGATATTTTGTCACAGCCTTCAAGCAATGCCCTGAGTACCACAGTATTGCTGTGTCAGGCAGGGACATTTCCAGGAAACGTTTTGTTGTGCATCTTGCAGCCAAACCACAGTGGTGGTGTTGAAAGACACAAAAAATTCTACCCTTCCTCCAACTGGCTAATACGCCAAAAAAAAAGTGAGATTTGCAAATTGCCAAATTAAGCTCAGCCAGAGTCTGTGGCTGCTGTCATTAAGAAAACCCCTGCAATAAATGTTTACAAAAGCGTTTCAGAAATAATGGCTCTCTGTAGAGCTGGGTTGGGAAATTTCCAGCAGAACAGGTTTTAGTACAAAAATGCTAGAACTGGAGGGTTTGTGGGATTGTTTGGGTTTTGACAAACTTTCAATGAACTACAGCAGTTATTGCCAAACCAGAGGCTGAGAGACTGGAAGGTCAAGTAGAAGTGAGGCTTGTGTCTGGATCTGGGGTCACAAGTCTGGAAACAGCTACACTGTGGGCAGATTTTGGTTTTAAGGCCTTTTGTGCCAGGGCAAAACCTCTGTGCAGAGTGCCCTAGAGAATGGGGTGAGGAGGCTCTAAGGCTCCTCAGTTACTGGAGATGTAAGCCCTTGGGTGTTTTCAGGTTTGCCAGAAATGCCTGCTCTTTGCTCTCAGAGGGTGCACATGGGCATACACCTTCCAGATGCAATGTTTACAGAATACAGCAAAATATTTTTAATGAACAGTAAATGCAGAAAAAAAAAATTTAATGACACCTTCGAAGCAAGGGAAGTTGTTCTTGTGCTCTATATCAGGCAATAGAGTTCAAAAGAAAAAAAAAAAAAGAAAAAAAAAACCAACCCAAACCACCACCAGCAAAGCACTTCTACTTCTCACTTTGAGATAGTGGAGGTTTACCTCCTGTGGTTTTTTTTCTTTGTTGTTTTTTTTGCTGTTGTTTTCATTGTTGTTGTTTTCTGACTTCTCAAAGCAGATTTAAAAAATATAATAAAATGCTTCATTTGGGGCTAAAGTAGACATTTTGAGTCAACCTGAAACAAAAAGCAGCTTACTGAGAAGACCATTCACCCAAGCTTCTCCCCTTGCTAGGCACTCCAGCACAACCATCTCACAGGGCAGGACACATGAGATTCCAAACAGTTCTGCTGCCACTCCAGATGATCACACTGCTTCACTAGCACCATGCTGGGCTGCTGCTCACCTGAAAGAGACCTAGCCAAGCTACTTGTACTCATACTGCTCAGGAAATGTAGTTCTCTTACTATCCCAGGGAAGTGATGAGGATGGACTGACGCTTTAGTTTGCTGGCTGATCAGTGCTTTTAGAGTTTCATAGCCATCAACTGAAAATAAATGTTCAGTCTTTAAAGAACTTTTGCTCCTGATTACAGGATTTATCATGCCCAGAGATACTGGTAGAAATCAGTAAAACATGTGTGTTCACACCATAAGTCAGAGAGTTTCTTTAGCCTGCCATGGAGCCTGGCCTCTCAGGGACTATTGCTGGTGTATTAGAAAGTATTTATTTGAAAAACTAATAACTTACACTTACATGGGGTATTTTCATCCTGAAGTACAAAAAGTGAGCGGTAGTGGAATGAGTTATTGCAATCTTGCATGCCTTAGTATGGTAATTAGGCATTTAATCAATCTGTGGCTATATCAGTTGTCCAGTTCTGGGCCCTCCACTTCAAGAAGGACATAGAACTTCTTGAGAGAGTCTTGAGAGAACACAGAGCCACAAAGATGATTAAAGGAATGGAGCGTCTCTCTTACAAGAAGAGACTGAAGGAGCTGGGGCTCTTTAACTTGGAGAAGAGGAGACTAAGGGGTGACCTCATAAATGTTTATAAATATGTAAAGGGTGAGTGCCAGGAGGATAGAGCCAGGCTCTGCTCAGTGATGCCTGATGACAGGACAACTGGCAGTAACCGGAAGTGGAAGTTGTGGCATAGGAAGTAAACATGAGGAGGAATTTTTTCGCTGTGAGGATGACAGAAGAGTGCAACAGGCTGCCCAGGCGAGTTGTGGAGTCTCGCTCTCTGGAGCCCACCTGGATGCATTCTTTTGTGATCTGGTATAGGCAATCCTTCTCTGGCAGGGGGACTGGACTGCATGATCTTTCAGGGTCCCTTCCAGCCACTGACATTCTGTGATTCTGTGATCAACAACTGGGAATCGGTGCATTGACTATTTTGCACTGTTAGCTGCTAAATACCATGCTTGGTGTCAAGCAGGAGAAGAGGAAAGGAAGGAGGTTACCACAAGAGGTTATCCTCAGGCTTATTGTATTGGGTTCATGCAGGAGTCCAGACCTGTCTCTGATTCATTTTTCTTATTCATTTATTCAACACCAATGCCCGTGTTATTTGTTTCTTCTTATGTCTGCAAACAGATGTATGTGGCAGAGTCTGCTGGGACCTGTGTGGGTCTGAGCCCATGGCATCTGAAGTTCACTACAGTGCATCTTTCTCCTGTGTTTTGCCTTTGTGAATTTTCACTCCTTTGCCTCATTTTCTTTCCTCTCTGACCCAGTCCTTGGGCTAGAAAAGAAATCATTGCAGTGCTTTGCACATATTCACCAAATAAAATCACACCTTCCTCAAACCTGTACTCCAGACTTCCAGACTGACGTCCAAGAGGTCCTTGTGAATGCCTGCTTTGAAGTCCCATCTGAAGACAATCCAGTAACATATATAGGATAATTATGGTGTAATGTCTCTGATGTGCCTATATTGTCAGTGCTCTCTAAGGCTGAGCTCCTCAGGGACCCTCAGTATCTGAGAAGCACTGCATCCACAGCCACTCAGGGCCATCAAAGAACTCATTATTCACACTGTTAATGGGGTGTGCACAACATCAAACCTGACTTTCTCATAAGTCCTCCACAGACATAGAGAACCTAAGCATCTAAGGTTCTTTGTTGTGTTTGGCTAGAACAGAAGTTAAGTATCTTAGTACCTTTGGGGTAGTATGAGCAAATAGGAGGTTGAGATTCTTGCCTCATTTAATGGCAAACAAACAGGCGGTGAGGTTTGTCCAGCCCTGCAAGTGCTCTCCTGCAACCCCGTGTGCTGAACCCATCAAAAGTTACATTACTTATTCGTAACACTGACCTCAGCAATTCATCAGCCAGCTAGTTGATGCAGAAAACTTTGCAACTCAGATGCATCCAGGAAGTGGCAAGCGTCTTGCAGGCTGCATGGCGGCTCCTGGGGAGTGATCTATGCTCCACCATGACCCCGGCCTTTTCCATTCCATGCTGTTGCGCTTTCAAGTTGCCCTAAGGAGGTCCTCTGTGCTGGCCTTTGAACACAGCACCATGCTGTCCAGGTGGGATCTGCTCTCTGGCAGTGAAGGAACAGCATATCAAGAGACAGATAGCAGATCCTACCGTGCGAGGCTCTGCTCTCACTGCACTTCATGGTAGGCTGTCAGGCTAAAGTGATAGGCAGTCTTCACAATGGACTGGATTTTTTTAGGTGCATTAATAGCACTTACAAGTACAGATGAGAGATAAGTAACTTGCCCACTGTGGCTAGGGAATTATTCCAAAATCTATCTAGCAAAATATTTTGCACAACCAGAGGATCTCTTTCATTCTTTCCCTTCTCTTCAGGAGAAGAGATATTTTCTGGCAACATCTGCCTTAATTCTCCTAAAGTTTTTCCTTATTAGAGACTGACTTTCACTGAAAACACAGAGCATCTACTCATCTGGGCTTGGACTGGTGATATTACAGGTTGAATTCAGTCATGGTACCCATGAGTGAAATGTTTGCACTTTCTTTTCCCTCCGTGGGAAACTAAACAATAGGAAGCTCTCAGGGCACTGGCAGTTCGTTTCACCTTGCTAAACACCATCAACCAGCAGAAACATACAAGAATGGAAGCAAATGGGATAAACAGGGATTCTCTTATTTCATTTCACCAAAATGTATTTGAACAAGGCAGTTTTGGTCAGGACCTACATTTGAACTAGAACTGGACACTAAATTTCTTCCTGAAAGCTTAAAGATCACAGAAGAAACACCACTACCAGCAGCAAACTGCAGAAACCTGCTGCACATCTCCTTGAATCTAATCCCATCTAAATCCCGGTGTGCAGAAAACAATGGGAGTTTGTCCCTATTAGGGCTTAAATCTCTAGTTGCTGATAAAAGCCAGAAGGAAAGTTTTTTGACATAACCTCTGAACTCTAAAGGGCTAAAGTTCAAATTGAATCAAAGAGGGGTCTCTAAAGAACTCCATGCTACACAAGGAGGATAACACAAGGATGCCATGTACAAATTGTATTGCCTTTCAGGAATGCCTTGCTTTCTGTTATAGCTTTTGTCATCAAATAGCAGATCCAGGATCTCAAAGAAGAATGTTGCATTAAAATACTGACAGAGGCTTTGCCAACTCCAACTTAATGGCTAGTTCAGAAATCCCTTCTGTTTGAGGACAGGCAGGATTTGAAAGGGATTGTAAATGAAGTGGTACCTACAAGAGTGGGAAGTGTCAGAAACCTGTGACTTGTTATAATTAACTTAGTTCACAAAGCACACATTGGGAGGACAAAGCCACCAGCTGGACAAATGGGTATGGCAGCTTCAGTTGAACCATTTGTGACAACACCTGAACCCTTCTTTGTAACACTTTGACCCCTTAACTCTTCTGGTTTCTTCTACACCTATGGGAACCCTCCAGTACTCAACGTGTGTGAAAAGCAAGGAGGATGCAATGAACACAAAGTGTAAGATCCTTCCCTCTGATCCAATATCCTGTTCCAAAATGAAAGAGTGGAGATTAGATATTCATTCTTACTGGGCACTTGCTTAAAAAACTGAGAAACCTAAAAGTGGGCAGTGAGCTCTAGAAATTTTGATTCCTGTGTTTTAGAGATTGTTAAAGTATTAATATGTTCTTAGTATCATCGAGAAATCCCAATGGCTGAAGAAGCATCCCAGCGTGCAAGGATCTATACAACTAACTTTAAGGCTGAAAGGTTGCCATGTTTCTTCCTGGAGCTGAATGTTACCTTTGAACCTAGGCCATATTATTATCTTGGAATGCCATAGGCTTGTCATTCCCAGCAATACAAATACAAAGACATATCAAAACAGTTGTGCTTTATACTGCAGCTTCCATCTTTCTTGAGTATTTGACCGGTCAAGGGTTTTAAGAAATGATGTTCTTAGAACTCACCAAGCCTCTGGAAATGTGCTTCATGAAAAAATTACCAAAAGAGAAGGCGGTTCAGATGCCTGTATAGCAGAAGGATAAAATATGCGTACTCCAGGTTTCTCTGGGGGTCATGATACGCTGCCTTCCAGGTGGCTTTTCCTGCACAGACCCAGCTGGGGCCCACTGGCACTTATTAGCTCCAGTTCAGGGCTGGCTCTGAGGGATCCCAGCTGGTTATTGCTACATTACTATACTGTGATGAGGTTCTGGGGAAGTTTATTAGTGCTGGGGCTAATCCAGCTATGTGTACTCCTGCCTCGGCATCATCACTACAGGATCTGTGCAGTCCTAAAAGTCCCTCCAAAAATATCTGACAGCTGACTGTGTGTACATAAACAAGTCATACACATTATGTTATTTATGTAATAGTGTAGGTAAAATCATGTGAAACAACGTACTCTACTGTGTTATTATTTTAAAAAGATGAGTCACAAAACACAGAAAGCAGGTAATATTTGTATTCCTTTGTTAATATATGTACTTTTCCCACCCAACTCAGGATTCAGGAATCGGGGTACTGCAACACATGCTTAAATTATCCATAGATGCCGTTCAAGAAATGTGCTGGCATTGCCAGGAGATCTTGTCCTTAGGTTGTTGTCACCATGGCTAGTGGCTCTGCATACCAGAGAGGATTGCAAAAAGTCTTTTCAGCATATAAAATTACTACTGTCTTTATGGCGGATGTAACTAGGTAAAGCTACTACATGGTTTTATGTGTCCTTCTTTAAATCAAGCAAGTCTCATTAATTTTGAAATTACTGCAAATTTGGGAGCAAAATTTCATTTCAGATGAGCTATTGCCAAGCATCTGGTGTTTTTTACTTTCCCTTCATCCCTTGATGCAGAATTGGTCTAGAGAACTGGCCGTTCTTACTGCTGCTTTAATTGCTTGAAGAGTGGAGCCCTTGTTTGCTGTCTACTACCAACACTGTCCCTGAGCTTTGGTCCAATTAAAAAAAAAACAAACAAACCAACAAAAAAACCCCCACAAAAAACCCTGACCAACAAACAAAAACACAAAAACACACACAAAAAACCCCAAACCACTACCAACCAGCCCCACGCATATCACACCTAAAAGTCAGTATGACTGAGTTCTAGAATGTACATATAAATAAGATAAAAGATTTTTTTTCCCCTTACAAATAAAAAAAAATTGATATTGGTAGAACTGCAGTAGGATAGAGCTTGCTCAGCCTCTCCAGCCTGCAGCTCTTCTAGACTTAACTGGTACACGTGCAGGCTGCACACAGGCTTGGATTGATCTAATGAGAACCTCCTCATTAGAGTTACAAAATTGCTAGTGTCTAAGCAGCAAACAGATGAAAGACACCTGAGAGGGACAAGACAAAAGATGGTATAAAAGTGCATGTAAGCAGTTGAGGACTTCATTAAGAAATGTTGAAGGGCAAATAGCATTACCTGTAAGATGTGTAGAGTTATAAAAAACCTTCTCCAAGGAGTGGCAACTACAGAAAAAGATGTCATACATATTTATGTCCCATTCATTTGCATAATATTTTTGATACTCCATGTCTAAAAACTACGGAGTCAGCAGTGGCAGCCACAGGTGAGTGCATTTACTGTGAAAATAAGGAGGATGCAATGTAAATTGTTGGGAGAGCGTGTTCATGAGGGCCTGGACTACCCTATGGTACAAATGGTACAAATACTTAGGTGGCATTTCAGAACCTATTCTGGACCAGGCCTCTCTCTACCTGAGAAACCTCAAGGAGACAGGTGAGAGCATGCACACTACCTAGCATCCAGGACAGGCTGGAAGGATCATGCCTGAGCCAGAGTTACAAATTTCCCAACACAACGGAAATCTGCTCATGCCCAGAGGTCATCAACATGAGATCCTTGGTCCTCAGACAGCCTGGCTGAGGTCCCCTTCCCATCCAGACTGCTGTAAATCTCAGCAATATGGGCAGGTTCCTCTGATCCTGCACAGGTAGCTTCTCAGGTGGGAAAAAAGTGATGTATCCAGGAAACTCAGATGCAGGTTAGACAAACTTCTCTCCTGGTCTTTCCAGAAAACACAGGTAAAGTCTGATCGAATGCATTTGATTTTTTTTTATTTTTTTTTTAATACTAATACTAATAAAAGGGCACACATACCATCTGAGAAGCAATTCCAGCTCCTACGTAGCATTACAACCCCACTCATCATTTACTACTGGATGAAAATGAAGCTAAGTTATGAGCACTCATTTGCCATCTTTGGTTTCCTGCACTGTTTTGGCACTCAAGAGTGTATAGGGTAGGTGGGTCTGGTTGTACAATAGACTTTTTGCATTGCTTTCACAGCCTCCTGATGCCTTGCAGACCAGAGGTGGAGAAACACTGAACAAGATGATTCTTTGAGGTCCTTTTCCATCTTGCTTTTTTACGAGCCTATCAATATGTCACAACTGCTCAAATGCTTCATTTATTAATGTGGAGCACAGACTCTTGGCTGGGGTCTGTGGCCCATCATTTCAGGAGTGGCATAAACACCTGGCAGCTAATGAGGTCAAACCTTGCTCCTTCCTCATTAGCATTACCCAGATTGGTAAAGCACAATAGCAGCCTCATAGTGTGACAGCCCTGTCCTACCCCATCCCTCCCAGACTGCTATTGGACCCACTTGAGACAGGCATTCTGCTTTGGAGAGGCTTGCAAAATTCCCAGATGGAATGTGAAACACCAGTCAGTAGTTTTCATATGCTTTCCACTGCAGTCACATCTTTGTTATGCCCATGCCCAAGTCTGGTCACCAAACCCAGAAGGAAATCCCTACTCCCGTCATTTGGCCTTTACTTCTCAAGCAACTTGCTTCAAGTTTGGTATCTCAAAAACTCCATTTCATACACAGCCATGAAGCCTTCTGATAATTTCCTACTCCCCACTGCTGCTGCAGAAGATAATAGAGCAAAAGGATAATGGATCCTCGTCTTCCTTCATGCCCTAAAATGGACTCAGCAGTCAGAGATGTCACAGATAAAGTTTACTTCTCCCTTGTGCTTTGCATGTTTCCCAGTGACCCTGCTTACAGTGATGGGGACAGGTTTTCACTGTTCACTCTCAGTTCCAAGCAGCTTCAAAAAGACATCTTATATAGAAAAGAGTCCCTTCCTTCCTAGTTGTTCATGGTTTTGCCTCCCTCCTTGGCACAAGTCATAATCTTGTGCATAATTTATTAATAAAATATCAATCATGACACTTGAGCCTCTGATATCTAAAGGACTTAAAGGAAACTATACCCTATAATCTCTTTAAATGGGCAGCTTTCCATTGCTTTGGTGGATGAACTAATTGAGCAGAGGAGTTGTATTAAATCCAGACACATTCAGTGTTTAGTACCAATTAGGTCCCACTGACAAGGGAGGGATATACTAGAGATCTGGCTTATCTCATGCCCTTCCTTTATCCCTCTTTGACAAGATGAAGGTGCAATGGCCTCAAATAACGGCATTGCCCCGCTGTTACTTTTGCTGTAGCTGGCACATCATATTTTTTTGGTTATTGATGGTTCACAGCTTTCATGTGCTGCAATCAAGGAGTTTTAAGGCTTTCCCCACCACCAGTATTGAACACAGCTTCCAGCTATCCCTTGCTATTTAATTCCAGATGGATCGAATCTTTAGTACTGCCTGCAGGCACATTGCTAGCTAATGAGTTGCACTGGTCTGAGATCATCGTTACAAACATTATTTCCTTGGAAAATATTTTTGGTTTAGACCTGAAGTACACGCATTCAAGATTTATAATCTGGCAAGATGCATGAAAGCCGAGTTGCATGTAACAATGGTTACATTTGTATTCTCTGTTTACACTTTTCTCCCCATAAATATGTTGGGAATTAAGTCAAACAATCGCCCTGCCACAGTGCTGGCAGATTCCCATGCAAACTGCACAGAGATGCCCATCTCGGGGACTTCTGTTGATTTCTCTGTTACAGTATCTCAGCCTTTCACACTCATGAATGCACAAATCCTAGCAACCACCCTGGCAGAGAAATTAAATTGTTTCTCTTCCACAAATGCAAATGTTGATAAAGAAGAAAGGAACAAAAGTGCCAGAAATACTTAGAGCCTGAAGATGCATCCACAAGGCTAGCGAGATTTTTCATAAGCACCTACATCCAGCGTGGAGATGGATGTGACTGCAGGGAGGCTGTGCCTTGACTTCTTCCTCATCATGATGTTTGCAGCCTTAGTTCTGGAAACAGGTCACTTGGTAGGAGGAACTCATAACCCTTTCAAACATCCTTCCTAGTAAACCTACACGTGTTTTTGATGCCTGCTGAGTCATTCTTGTAGATCCTATCAGGCAAGAGGTTACTTCAACAGTTCGTTTGAACAGCCTCAGCCTTGGAGGCCTTTAATTACCTCCTGAAACAGTTGATGTCTTGCCCACGGCTGCTCAGAGATACTACGACAGAAATAGAAGCCTAGCTTGGATCCCCTACCTCTCAGCTGCCTGACCATACTCTGCTGGCAGCCTCCCACTGGCTTCAAGCCAAAGAAAGAGCCTCCAGCTCAAGGTATGTTATTGTTATTGTCCAATGCTGTCTACATTTTGTGTAAATCCTGATTCTTCTACTCAGAGACATTATCTCAGTGGAGTCACTATGTTGAAATTTGATCTTAGTTAACCCGGAATTACTTCAGCAATTCTAAGGTTTATTTCAGTTTTGATCTGTTTGCATGGTATTACATCAGATTTACACAACTCAGATTCTGAGACCAGATCCCAGCCCAAAAGACCTAATCCAGAACAGTGGCAGGATGCTGTCAAAATAAGAGGAACTGAAAAGAATTAAAGCAAATAATTATGAAAAGTTATTTTTAAAAGCCAAAAAACAAACCAACAAACAAAACAAAACCACACCAAAAACAAAACAGTAAGAAACAAAACTTCTTATGAAACAGATTTAATTGAATGCATAGATGGGAAGATGCCAGCTATCATGTAGCTATAGCAGAGATGAGAAGAATCAGATGATCTCAGAAACTAAACTGATAGAAAAGCTTCTCACAAATTTGTGTATATAGGAAATAGGCTCAAGAATTTCACCTTTAAGAGGCAGTTAATCACTAAAAATCTTTTCAAAAAAAAAAGGACACAGAATGACTGAGAGTCACTGCTACAATACTGACAGAGGAAAGCAGAAGTGTGCGGAGGCTATATGAGGAAAACTATTTGCATGGGAGCAAGGAAATATTCATGCTAGAAAGCAGAATTCTAGTAAACCATCCATAACCCCATATGGACAGGAGCCACAAGGATGCTCAGTAAATTGGAGAGTCTGTAATGCATAAAATGACTAAATTAACCTGCTTGATTTGCATAGCCTAGCAAAACAGAAGAGGTACTATGGCTACGCCTTCCAAAAGTACTGTGTGGCAGTGGGCAGACACTGCGTAGGAGAAAAAGCCAAGGAGTAATAGTGGTACAAGAGCTAATAAGCATCACTATATTTTCACTAGCAAAGAGAAGCAGTGGTATTCAGGATTAAGCATTCCAAACATAGCAAAACTGGAAAAGAACTCTAGTTTCAGAATGAGTTTAATGTGTTCAAGTAAATGATTCATCTGATCCCACCAACATTGTGTTCCTACCACATTCTCATAACAACCCTTTGAAACACCAAGTGTTACACCTGCTAGAGGTTTTGTCACATCAAAGCCATCAACACTTTCATGTCCATAGAAAATTAACATTTTTGAGGGTTTAGATTACATCTCTTGGGACTTCCCATCCCACAAAAAAATGTTAATTCTTGTGACTTCTCCTTCCTCTTGGATTTTTTTCTCTTTTCATTTTTGTCTCAAGATTAAAGGAGAAGCGAAAGCATCCACATTTCCCATAAGACAGTGATTCAGTTCTTTCACGTGTCTCTCATTAATGTTTGTGTGCACTGAGGTAATTCCGAGTGATCCTAATAGCCTCTGTCAGGAGTGATAACAGGTCATCAAGAGATGGCTCTATCTGATCATTGTGGACTTGTCCAGGATGGGTATGGAAGGAAAAGATCCTTATGCTTCATCCTTGCTTAACCTTAAGGACCACAAGGCAGCTCAATGGATTCCTTACTCAACCAGTAGTAAAGGACTAAGGCAGGACTTGTTCATCCTGACATTTGCTCCTCTAGTCCATCACAGTACAACTCCTTGAGAAGTAAAACTCTTTTCCGCTAGTGCTAGGCAGTGGCTGAAAGTCATCCAAGAAGTAACATCCCGAAAACCCCTCCAACTCTCATAAAGAGTGAGTGCCCACTTTCTAGTCAGACCCTACTATAGGGGCAGGTGGGATAGACCTAAAATCTTAAGTGTTGGCACTTATGAGGAGAGCTGGAAACCATCACTTTGTCAAAAAGGTATTTTCTTGGCTTCTTTCACTCGTCCTGAATCAAGAGGTAACAGTAGAGCTGAACACTCCCTAAGCGCTTTCATCACTTCTCTACCCACTACATTCCAGTGCCTTACCTACTGCAAAGGAAACAGTCCCTGTAATGGATCCACATTCCAATGTTATGGGGCTACTGGGACTAATCTGAGATTATGGTGGGATTATTCTACCTCTAGCTATTGTATTAAATATTGTATGACTGCCAGAGAAACCCTGAAGAACAGAATAATATTGGTCCACAGTTTTGAATTTCACCTGGATCCAAGTCAATTGTTAGAATATGTAAATGAAGTAGACAGTAGATTCAAATAACTAAATCTAAACCTGGGATATTCTAGGACAAATTACACCTCCCTGATCCAGTAGAAAAGCTGATTACTTGGCAATTTCACTAACAGAGAATCACAGAATTAACCAGGTTGGAAAAGACCTCTGAGATCATTGAGTCCAACCTATCACCTAACCCTTCTAATTAACTAAACCATGGCACTAAATGCCTCATCCAGTTATCCTTTTAAACACCTCCAGGGATGGCAACTCCACCACCTCCCCGAGCAGCCCATTCCAATGGCCAATCGCTCTTTCTGTGAAGAACTTCTTCCTAAATCTGCCCTGGTGCAGCTTGAGACTGTGGCCTCTTGTTCTGTCACTGGATGCCTGGGAGAAGAGGCCAACCCCCACCTGGCTACAGCCTCCTTTCAGGTAGTTGTAGACAGTAATGAGGTCTCCCCTGAGCCTCCTCTTCTCCAGGCTGAACAACCCCAGCTCCCTCAGCCACTCCTCATAGGGCTGTGCTCCAGGCCCCTCACCAGTCTTAGTGCCCTTCTCTGGACATGTTCAAGCACCTCAACATCTCTCTTGAATTGAGGGGCCCAGAACTGGACACAGTACTCAAGGTGTGGCCTAACCAGCTCTGAGTACAGGGGCAGAATGACTTCCCTGACCCTGCTGGCCACACTATTCCTGACACAGGTCAGGATGTCATCGGTCTCCTTGGCCACCTGGGCACACTGCTGGCTCACATTGAGCTGCCTGTGAACCAGTACCCCCAGGTCCCTCTCTGCCTGGTCTGTCTCCAGTGAAGTTACCTTGCCTAGAATTGGTGGAGGTATTTCCTAATCACAGATTTTGCAGAAGTGACTGTGAGCAAACCGTGAGCTGATTTGGATGATGTATGGCATGCAGTGAGGTTCTTCAGTCAGAGCTATGGGAGAATCAGACTCCCCCAACCTTACTGATGAGATCCCATTGACTCTTATATTTTATAATGTTGTTTCTCAACTTTTTTAAAAAAACCAAAAAACCCACACCTAACCTCTTGGAAAATAATTTACAAGATAAATGATTTTGCAATACAAAGATATGTCCCTTTACATATATGCAGGTTTGCATTTCTAATTCTCCTTGCGGAACTGTTCTGATATCTTGCAAGTCTGAGACACAGACTTCTACCAGAAAAAAAATGAAATTGATTAAATGATGCTTCTCTGAAGAAGAGCTTACAGAACTTCATGATACACTCAAAATATGCTAATGTGAGGGGTTTCCTCCCCCTTTTTTTTTTTTTCCTGAAAGGGAACAATTAAGAAAATGGTGCTTCTTTTTTATTTGTTTGTTTGTTTTTTTGTTGGGTTTTGGGGTTTTTTTTATGTTCTCAAAAGTCACATTCTTAATGCTGGGTAAATTAAATTAAATTATTAAGAAGGAACTAGTATTCATCTGCAATTTTTTTCTCAATGAGACTAACCATATTTATACAGTAACGGCAATCTGTAATGTTTTCACTAGATATTCATTAGCATCCCTAATATCTATAGAGCTATATTTCTTTAAATCTCTTTCCTTTTCCTATTAACCCTTTTCCTAGCACAGACTCTCATTGTGCAAAAGGATTCCGTATATACCGGTGCTGGAACAATGTTCAGGCCATAATGGTCTATTTGACAAGAGCTCTTTGTGCATTCCCAGTCCTCAGCTGAGATTTCTTCTTCATAGATTGGGAAACTCTTCGGGAAGAGGCAAGAGGAAAGGTGACAGTCTGACAAGAATGCAGGGATTCTCATAAAGTGAGAAGAGATGCAGAGGGATTCCAGGTTACTGAGCAGTGGAGGGAAGGTGAACAGGGGGAGCTTTATTTGCAAATTAAATGCTAAGAAATACAAAGCAATGTTTATGGAAAAGAAAAAAATCTAATTCAATATAAACAATTAAAAAAAAAAGTCAAGTAGATTGCATCACTCCTAGAAAAGAAATCCTGGATCAATCAAGCAGCCTGTGGAAAGAGCTGCCTGCTTGACAGGCCTCGAGTGCAGTTCCACACTGCATGCAGCAAATCTGAACAGACTGGTGGCTGATAGGGTGGTTGCCCTGTTCCTCCTGTTGTGTGCCTTCTCCATATCCCTTGCACCCCCCTGATGCTCTCTGCCTCCTCAGCAAGCAAACACATACAGGAGAAGCCTAGCTATTTCTACCAAACTTACCCAGAGGAAGGAATGGCTATTTGTAACACGTGTTATAAATTACGCAGTTTAAATACAACTTGTTTTAGAGGAATATGCTAAATGAGATGTCCTCGCTGTACATTGAGGGTTGCTCTGAGGCCATGTCCAGCATAGCCTGTACACAATGGAAACGCTTAAACCTCTGGAATAGCATTAGTCTCCTGCATTTTTGCCTGTACAGGTGCCCAGTTTAGGGCTTTCCACCATACATTAGTCCCTAGCACCACACGCCTGATCACAGTTTCGCTGCAGGGGTGACTGCTCTGCAGCTCATCACTTCACCTTGTGGTGGAGATTTGGATCATAGCAGGCCACAAGGGGCTGGAAAGTGGAAGATAGTGATTTACACAGCCAGGGCAGCAGGGCTCATTCAGCCTTGAAAGTCTGCCTACAACAGGACTGCAGCCTGGCAATGCTTCTTAGCTCCTCTGCAATAGGATATGGCAACAAGAAGGGGCAAAATTCTATCAATAACCTTTGGTCCCAGCCTGGCATATCACCAGCTGGAATACTGAGCAGCATCTCATCCCACTTCTCAAGCCCCTAGGATGCATCTTCCCCATTAGCCTGGATACTTTGTTCGCATCCCACTCTCTCACTGCTGCTCCATGGTCCTGGTCTCCAAGTTTGTTCATAATCTCTGTGCCTTTCCAGGTTTTCCAGTGTTTTCCTCCTGGTATCACCACCCTGCCACATACTGGACTGGGTGCTGCTGGCTACAGAGATGTAAATCCAACTACCAATCCATAAAGTACAGTCCATTACACAGAGAGCAGAGGTCTCAAGTCAGTCAGTCTGCAGAAGATGCAGTGTGCCATAGGAAAACTACTCCCCTGCACAGAGAAGACAACTACCCTCTTCAGCAGATGACTCTCCCTCTTGGGTTGCTTTGGACCTGAAAAAACCCAAACCAGATTCTATAAAGTCTGTTATACCTGTGCTGGCCAGACAGCCTCCGTTCCGCTGCAAATTACTGTTGTACATGAAGCTAAGACAGGAAAGCAGGTAGGGTGAAAATGGGTTTTGGTGCCTTTCCCACCTCAAATGAATCATTGAGTCAGTTGGCAGTGATATTATTAATTATTTGGTACTATGAAACATTTTGTTCATGATCATGTATAACAATAACATGCTGTACTTCACATGAGGGGAGTTTGTTTTCCTCTCAAAGTGCTGATAGAGACCTTGAGAGATCATCTAATATTTTCTTCTGCCCAGGGTAAATCCAGCTTCATCTAAAACCTTCCTGACAGATGTCACTTTAGTGTGTCACATCCTATTCCTTTTCTCAGGGTCTGTCCTTCCAGCTTTTTGACCTGCACGATGACATGGAAAAAGTAATTGTGAATTTTGCAAAGATTTTGACACTGCACCTCCAGGCAGTAGAGCACCTGATGTGAGATCAACTGTACTATCTGGCAGCCCTCAGCAAGGTTATCCTTTGCACCTCACATGAGCCTGTGCGCCTGGAAGGCAGCCACTAAGAACATAACGAAGGCGAACTGAACTGAGGAAAGGCATGAACTTGGATAAATTCAATTAGCTGCATTAAGGTGAATTATTTAGGGAAGAACAATGCCATTGGAGTTCTGTGCTCTGCAGACAGCTATGCACACCGATACAGCTGTGTATCTCACAGACAGCTGTGCCCCTTGAGATAGCTGAATGCCATGCAGAGCTGTGCAACCTGTGACAAACGTGCACCTTAGGACAGCTGTGCCCCAGGCAGAGCTGTGTGCCACACAGCCAGCTGCCTGCCATGCAGGCACCGGGACAGCCTGCTAACTAGTGTGCATCCTAAAACAGCTGTATGCCATGTGAACAGCTGTGCTCCCCACAGACAGCTGCGCATACTGCAGGCAGCTGTTCACAGTGCAGGCGCTGCCGGCAACTGGGCCACCTTGCAGTGTGCCAGCATGTGGGGATGCCAGCAAAATTTCTTCACAAAGTCTTCTTCACCTCACTTCTGTCAGGAGCTAGGCTAGCAAGTACCAGTTATCAAACAGCATATAGGAGTAATAACAGGAGCCAAAATTGGTGGAAATAGTTCAAAGAACAGACAGCGTCAGAAACCGCTCTGGCTGCAGACCAGGGAGGATGGTGACACCTGGCAGAAATGTCTCCATAAAAGAGTGCTTCTGTGCAGCCTGAGTAAGAACATTTCAGAATAATATTCTCTGGTGTACAAGGGATATATTCTACTCTCTCTACACATCAGGTAGCTTTGGTAGCAGCCAAAAACTTAAGTACAGTGCTTCAAAAACCCATCAACAGCACCCACTGAAGACTGCAGACACCCTCACAAGCGCTGCTGCTGCATGCATGGTTTTTGAACTTTGTGTAGTTGTTCCTAGTTGTTCTTCTAGCCTTCTTTGTTGAGCTCTGCAGCTTGGGAAAGGGAGCAGGAGAAGTGGTTTTCCTTTCTGTTAAGTCTTGCGCTTGTTACCACAGAATCATAGCTTTGCTTATATTGGAAAAGACCTTTAAGATTAACAAGTCCTACCATAAACAGCACTGCCAATTCTACCACTAAAACATCTTTTTATGTCCCAGATCTGCAAGTAGTGCCTGTTACTGGAGAGCAACATTGATGCTGATGGAGTTCTACCCTAGGCCACCTTTAACTGTAGTCGGGATGACCCTTTGAGTTGATTTTTGTGTAGGATCTCACTTCAGCCTTTACACCAGTCTTATAAGCTGTCAGGACTCCAGCAAATGAAAGGGAAGAACACAGACTCGACGATTTGCTAGCCAGCATAATGACTCATTTGGATCTGTTTTTCTCCCAGTCTTTCAAGGTCCTCTTAGCCTCCACGGTACCTTGAAAATCTGTTGTTTGCTAATGCAATCACTGACTCATCACAAGTGTCTCTGTTGTCGAATACACACAAGGAAATGGCTTGAACAGGAGAGCCACAGAGATTCACATTAGCCAAATGTTCACTGGGTTCGTGGCCCTAAGCTGGCCAAAGCTGGAGGTTATGTGTTTAAAAAAGCCTTTGAAAGCAAAAGGATTTGCAATCACTGTGAAATAATAAGCAGATATCCTCTCCTTTGAGGCAAAACTTATGATTTATTTACTCTCTCCCTGTAGATAGACATTCATAGAGGAAGCCGGCAATAAGGCCATAAATATTCCTGTTCAGTGAACTAAGCAAAAAGAGGGTTGCATAGATGGGGGATGCTTTAACTGGAAATGCATGGGTCTCTCATGTGGCCAGCAATACCTTAACCATGCTCCTTTCTTGCAACACATGCTCTGAAAAGGAGGCAATATTAGCAGGGCTTTCACAGATCAAGAGGATGACACTTGCATATGAATTGCCTGGCTGCCTTGCAGCTTCTGCAGGGACATTTATGGCCACAGACAGAAATCAGTCTTTACTTAATACTAGAATGAAACTGGAGTGCAGTGATCCATGCACCAGATCTCTCAATCTCCAAGGAGCTAATGATCATGATAGTTTATAATCTAGCAACAGACTGTAGTTTGCAATACTAGAGCAAACGTGAGCCAAATATCTCAAACTGAAAGAGAAAAAAAATCCCACAGTTTTCATTTTTTATTTGCAATTCTTTTCTGTGGAGGAAAGGGGGGCAAAAAAAAGTTTCTGGCATGCTTTAAATATTCATGTTTTGTGTGAAGTCCTCCTTCAGCCCAGCAGCTTCATCTGAAATCAATCACCCTCCCATATAACACCCACTTGAGCCAACCTAAAGTGTGGCAGTGCTGTATTACTATTTGTACATTGTAAGAGTCTTTCATTGTCATGCATTTATAGCACAGAGCTTTCTTGAGACACTCTTCTTGTTGCTCACAGATGCAGTAACAGCCACACATATCAAATGTGACACCATGACAACTCCAGCATCATCAAAGGTGCCACTAACATACTCCAGCCAGCTGTAAATAGTCTGTCAATCGATCCTGAGGTTGTTGCCATTACTTAAAGTCCAAGATCACAAAATTATGTAATTCTATGAGTACTTCAACTTGCAACCTTTTTCCAAGGCATTTTATACAGTCCTTATATTCCAAAAGAAAAAATTGGAAATACAAACTTGAAAGGTACCAGAAGAGATCGGGTTGCATTGCCTATGGATGGAAAACATCAACCAGCCTGTGGCAGGGCACACCCAAGTCTCTGCCCCACCGGTCTTTCCTCTACAAGCGTGGACTGGAAAAATCTTTGATCTCTTTCTTTTGCATTGGTTACAATTACTGATGACAGCTATTGGTCCACACAGACAGATTCCTCCTCATTCCCAGGACTTCTCTCTAGAGCCATTAACAAATGCAGAAAACAGCCCATTATTAATAAGACAGTTCATAAGTTTTCTGCACTTTCCTTTAATATCTAGCTACCTGTGACTACTCTTACATGTGGCTCTTACATTACCTGTAAAAAAGTTACATTAGGAAAATCGTGAAGTCAAAGTGACAGAAATGAGGAAGTATCAAATCTTATCTGGTTGGTGAACCTGTTTGTTATAATACAGTCTTTCATTACTGATCACTTCACTCACTATCTCTCAGCCATTTTTACCCCCATACGCATTAATTCTGATCTTAAATACATCTCTTGAAGGATTTCTGTGACCTCTCACCTGCCTGAAGTGGGCTGATCAGTCTGTAGTGCTCTGCTTTGTCCCAGGTGAGAGAGCCTCCTCACAGGCAGCAACTCATAGTGTTCTTTGTAGCCTGGAAAGGCTGAGCTACTGCTATGTTCTGCACAGCTATTTGAAAATGGTTTCTTGACCTGAACTTTTCACTTTTCAGTTATTTAGGTTCCTGGAAGGGATGAGGAAGGTGAGATAGGAGAAGGGATATTTCCATTAGGAACCAAAAGTCAGCTGAGCTTGGATATCCAGCTGAGGAGAGACGAACACATCTGTGCTGCTGCTGAGTCCCTATGAGAGAAGATTGATGCTCCTCTGACTCTTTGGCTTTTCCGCTTGGTCCCACATGATTCATCCACTTCTGGGGTTCCTTCCCCAGGTTCCTGGCTCCCCTCATACTCCTGCTGTGCTTGTGGCTGCTGCAAGGCAATGGCTCACAGCTCCTGGTTCCCTCTTACAAAAGTCTGGAAGCCTCTAGGAACCTGTTTGTGAAGCAGTCTCACAATCTGAATGCACCTCAGTACCTGGGCTGGCTTTATTGCTTGATCAAGTGCTTGTTAAGTCTCCGACCCACCCTTGGGAAACACTAGACGCACTGTAAAGTGCACCTGTGTTTGCTGCTTGCAGCTTGCTTTCTAGTGCATCTGATGCATGATTTTACAATTTGAATCTGTCTGCTTTTTCAGTAGACCCTTCTCACGGCTATACTTGTGCAAATCTGGAGTAGCTCTTCTAATGTCACTTATATTACACTCAGTGTATACACTGGGATCAAAATTTATTCCACAAGGTTTTGCACTGGATCCAGTTACAAATGATGGAAATGCCGAATGCACGAAAAAAAAATCCATTAAACAAGAGAAGACTTCTAGAAACAGAGGCCCTTTTAATGGGAAATAAGTGGAGTTCAAGATTATTTATTAGTAATGCTTTTAGATGTAGCTGAAGTTTTACTGCACTAGCAGTAAAGGGATTTAAACACAACATGCAAAAGTATCATGAGCCCAAGAAAAAAATGCAACATATTAACAATAAATTAGATGGTTTAATGTGAGAAAGCTTAATAATGTTGGAATCCTTCCCTGTATACCTTTAAAAATCACACTGGATGACAAATCTCTGCCTACCTGCTGTGTGTGTGTATGGACGCGAGGGAAGGAAGGGAAAATGTAAATGGGAACAGTGGGGATACCTGACACTTGGGGATAATGAGGTTATAGAGAAGCAAAGCCTCAATCAAGAAGAGATTGGGAGAAAACTTGAAAAATTTGGGTCATTTTTTTATGGCTCACCACAGTCCTGTGGCCAGACTTATGCAGTCCAGATGACACAGAAGTCGTTTTCTGAACTTAACAGCCAAGGGCTAAAAATCTCTCAGTATTCCTTCCAGCACCATGTAGCTTTATCTTTTCAGTGCCTTATCACTCTCTACAGACAACCAACATTTTCCTAGCCAGTGTTCACAGATAGATGTTTCCATGCTGGTTTTCCTTGCAGAGATCTTCTAAGAAATGTAAATGTAATATATAGAAATGCAATACTGCAGAAACAAAGCCAGACAGGACCATGGTTTTGTTGTGGGTTTGGTACAGACAACCTTTCACATTCCCACTAATCCCTTTTGGACGACCTAGTTTCTAGCCAAATGCAGCCCGGTGAAACCCTCTGTGTTTTTTGGGGGCTGTTGTGAAAACTTGCACTTATGTGCCCAGCACTAACTCCTGTTTTGTCCAGTGTTCTTCCATCTAAAATTTGGAAGCCTATTTTCTTTACCCTGCAGGCTGTGACTGGAGCATCCTCCAAATGCTACAGTCGCAAGCTATCAACCAAGAAAACTGAGCAGGCAGAAAAGCATCCAGGTACTGTCCCTGAGCTATGTCAAAACCAAAGGTATGCATGGAGTGTTCAGGCTGAGAAACCAACACATTATGAAGTAAAAAATGTTCCTCCCAGCAAAAGAACCTCGTGCTGGAAGATCTCTTCCACCTTCTAGATCTGAGATAAATATTATTCTCAGTATATACTCTACAGGATGAAACATTTAAAATGTGCATTTTCAGAAAGTGTACAATTTAAACGTTTTTCCATAATAAAACCAGAATTATGCAAAGACTTGTTATGAATCCAGGCAAAAAAATAAAGACCTTGATGATATTTAAATGCTTTT
>VWYK01122817.1:4842-15240 GCA_013399775.1 Semnornis frantzii
ATATCCAGTGAATTAAAGACTGTAATTGCAGCAGTGGAGGTGGTCTATTTGTTTTATTAACTGATTGTAGACACAAGTGCAATTGACCTGAGCAAGAATGTCTTTCTTCATAGCCAAAGCTCAGGGTAGGATAACCCTGCACACAGTTGATAAAATGCTTTGCTTTAGGGATTGCCCACATTTCTTTTTTGCATTGAATTGAAATAAAGAATTATAGAATCACAGAACTCCAGAGGCTGGAAGGGACCTCCAGAGATCCTGCCAAGCAGGATCACCCAGGACAGTCCACACAGGAATGCATCCAGGAGGGTTTGGAAAGTCTCCAGAGAAAGAGACTCCACAACCTCCTTGGGCAGCCTGCTCCAGGGCTCTGTCACCCTCACTGGAAAGAACTTTCTCCTCCTGTTGAGCTGAAACCTTCTCTGTGCCAGTTTGTATCCATTGCTCCTTGGCTTATTACTGCTGACCACCAAAAAGAGCTTGGACCCCTCCACTTGACACCCACCCCTCAGCTATTGATAGACATTGCTCAGATCCCCTCTCAGCCTTCTCTTCTCCAGACTAAACAGCCCCAGGGCTCTCAGGCTCTCTCCACAGGGGAGATGCTCAAGTCCCCCACTCATCCTCATGGCTCTCCACTGGACTCTCTCCAGCAGGTCTCTGTCTCTCTTGAACTGGGGAGCCCAAAACTGGACACAGTACTGCAGGTGTGGTCTCAGCAGGGCAGAGTAGAGGGGGAGCAGAATCTCCCTAGCCCTGCTGGCCACACTTTTCCTGATGCCCCCCAGCACATCCATCAGAAGCTCATGGAAAGTGACCAGTGCCTACTGGTAACCTGCTTTTTGTTTGCCTGCTGGCTCCTGACTCCATCTTTTCTCAAGAAGTCATGTACCCAGATTGGGGCCAGAACTCACAAGTGGACTTTTTAGATCACTGACAAATGAATATATAGGGAAGAAAGGACAGACTGCACACTGCATGCTCCACTCATGATGCTCATGCTTAGTGCTTCAGTTGAGCTCCCAGAGGAACTGGAATGGTTTGATTTCTGGAGAGAAATTGTAATTAATCATGATCTCAAAGATCATGAACCATCTCCCCAAGGCAGTGGTGCAGCTCTAATGGTCCCTTATTTTTTTTTCCCTTCTTCATCTCTAGTTTGATTAATCTATTGCTACCTTCTGTTCAGTTTGAAATTTGGTGGAGTTAATCTGTCATTTCCAAATTCTAAGTCTTTTGTCTTTAGAAAATATCTTCTTTCCCCTCTCTAGTCCTGTCTGTGAATTCAGGACTCCCACCACTTCCCTTAGGTATGGTTATCTTACTCTTCCTACACTGCAATACCTCTTTCAGAGTACTTTACTCTGTGCTTTTCTTTCCCTTGATCTTCCCTGCTGTTTCCTGTCCCTTTTTCCTGCCTTGTTCTTTTGTTTCAGGTTGGGGTTGTTAAAAGGACCTCACTTTTCACTTCATTCAGCTTTGACTCACCTTTCAAATCACTTTGGGTCCTTTCTCCTCTCTCTTTAGCCTTTGGATCTCCTTTTCCCTCAAACAAAACACATGACAGACAAACAAAACAGAGCCCTGCTCTCTTTCCTTCATCTTTCATATTTTATTTCCATTCCTGTCCCACAAATTCCTTATACAACTGTGAAGAAAAGACTCAGATGAGGATATTAACAAGCCAGATGGTGCCTCCATAACTGGATTCAAGGCAGATACTCAGAGAACTCTGTCCTTTGACTCGCTCAAGCCATCACCCCTCTAGCATTTGGTGACTTTACTGAGTATTGCTGTGCAGGAAAAGCACCTCAGGAAATGCCAGTGGTGCTCAGGGATTGTGTGGCAGCAAGCATTCACGGGGGAAGTATCTGTCCTTCATTTGCTCTGTACCACAACCCAGAAGGCAGGGAAAACACGTGTGAGGGTTACTGGTATGTTGTGGCACTGCCTGAGTGCCAAAAGGACCTTGATGAGGAGGCAGGTGTTGCACTCCTTTGGCTGAAGATTGCTGAAAGAGTACAAGCAGCTGCCAAGAGCATGTTGCTGCTGGCTGGTCTTAGGTCAGCAGCTATAGAAATGCCAGTAAACATCTAAGATGAGAACCACTCATCATAAGCTGCCAGTGGACACTTGCAGCCCAGAAAGCCAACCGTGTCCTGGCTTGCATCAAGAGAAGCGTGGGCAGCAGGGTGAGGGAAGGGATTCTCCTCTCTACACAGCTCTCATGAGGCCCCACCTGGAGTACTGTGTCCAGTTCTGGAGCCTCTCTTACAGGAAAGATCTGGAGGTGCTGGAACATGTCCAGAGAAGGGCCACAAGAATGATCAGAGGGCTGCAGCTGCTCTCTTGTGAGGACAGACTGAGAGAGTTGGGGCTGTTCAGTCTGGAAGAGAGAAGGCTCTGAGGAGACCTTCTTGTGGCCTTCCAGTATCTGAAGGGGGCTACAAAAAAGCTGGGGAGGGACTTGTTAGGGTGTCAGGTAGTGATAGGACTGGGGGGAATGGATCCAATATAGAGGAAGACAGATTGAGATTAGACATTAGGAAGAAGTTGTTCAGCATGAGGTTGGTGAGAGACTGGCACAGGTTGCCCAGGGAGGTGGTGGAAGCCTCAATGCCTGCAAGTTTTTAAGGCCAAGCTGGATGTGGCTGTGGGCAACCTGCTCTAGTGTGAGGTGTCCCTTGCCTGTGGCAGTGGGGTTGGAACTGGATGATCATTGAAGTCCCTTCCAGCCCTGATAATTCTGTGATCTGGCTTAGCCATGTAGCACTCAGAATACAGTGAATGAGAATTAGGAAAGGGGTAAAAAACCCAACCAACCAAACCCAAACAACTTCACCAAAGACAGATAGTCCTCATCAAGTCTAATATCTACTTCCTAGAATTATTTTTAACAGCATATTTTACTGTCCAGTGTCCATGTTGCCCACATTGTTTATGAGGTGACATGAGTAAATGAGCTGAAAATGACACAAATGGAACCTTCCTCCTCCAAAAGAAGAGAAAGCAATAATCTCTTTGCTAACCACACAGACACACACTTTCCTTCTCTTTTCAGGAGGCAAACTCTCCTTTAGGCTAGCAAAGCTTTTCATGTTGCCAGAGTAAAACCGATTCAGTATTACTTTAATTTTACAATGAAAGCCTGCTCACTGATGTCTAGATTGTGGCAGGAAAAAATGATAATACCAAGCAAATTCAGGATTGTGTGTAGTTGAAATACAGTTACTTTGATGTTTTAAATTGGAAATCCTTGTCTCTTCTCATTAAGAGTTTAAATGATGTCTTTTATCTAAATCATATAAGGTCTGGGGAAAAAATAGTATTTGAAAATCAGGATTTATCATTGAACTTGGTCCAGTTTGTGCTTGGACATGTCTGCATCTCTATGAAATCAAAGAGGAAAATATGCAAAGTTGCTACTCCAGCTCATGTTAGATCACAATGCAGAAGATGTAGTATCACAGTAAAACCTGTGATCAAGCCTCATGGGCAATAGTGAGACAAACTGTTTTACACTGGGTTTTCTGAAGCTCCCTCCCTACATCACAGACATCACAGAACCATCCAGGTTGGCAAAGCCCCTCAGGGTCATCAAGTCCAACCTAGAACCTAGAGCAGAACCAACCTAGAGTACCTCTACAAGATTCACCTTAAACCATAGCCCCAAGCACCACATCCAAACTACCCTCAAACACACCCAGGTGGGTGACTCCACCACCTCCCTGGGCAGCTCATTCCAGTCCCTCACCACTCTCTTCACGAAAAACATTTTCCTAATGGCCAATCTAAACCTGCCCAGCCTCAGCTTGAGGCCATGCCCCCTTGTTCTGTCTCCAGTTATCTGTGATCAGAGATCAGCAATGAAACATCTGTGGCACGCTTCAGCTTCTCTCAAAGGCACATGAACAGTCTTCAGTGGACTTCCAGATTACCCTTCAGCTTTCTGGGGACTTTAATTTCAGGAGAGTTTGATGAAGTGGAGTATTAACAAAACCCTATTTGTGCTGGTGCAGGGCTCAGAAAGTCAGAGAGCAATGTGCCAGGAATAAACCAAAACTGCAACCGCTGGGAGAGGAGTGGAGTTCTGGAGCAGGATTCTGAACAAACCCATTCCATAAACCACTTCACTGAATCCTTCAGAGTAAAGCAGCCTGCTCTGTATGCCCTGCTCCTGCAGCAGACTGCTGCCAGCCCTCAGTTCCTTGGGTAACTGCACCGCAGTCAGCTCTATGAGCAGGAACACCAACAAACACCTTGGTTTCTTTTTTTTTTCCTGCAGTGAAAATGTCCCCTTGAACATAACCACAGAATTAGCAGTCTGGGAGTCAGTTCTGGAAATAAATCATAGAATCATAGAATGGTAAGGTTGGAAGGGACCTCAAAGCTCATCCAGTTCCAAGCCCCTGCCATGGGCAGGGACACCTCCCACTAGCACAGGTCACTCAAGGACTCATCCAACCTGGCCTTGAACACCTCCAGGGAGGGAGCAGCCACAACCTCCCTGGGCAACCTGTGCCAGTGTCTCACCACCCTCACTGCAAACAACTTCCTCCAAACNATCTAACATGAGCTGGAGTAGCAACTTTGCATATTTTCCTCTTTGATTTCATAGAGATGCAGACATGTCCAAGCACAAACTGGACCAAGTTCAATGATAAATCCTGATTTTCAAATACTATTTTTTCCCCAGACCTTATATGATTTAGATAAAAGACATCATTTAAACTCTTAATGAGAAGAGACAAGGATTTCCAATTTAAAACATCAAAGTAACTGTATTTCAACTACACACAATCCTGAATTTGCTTGGTATTATCATTTTTTCCTGCCACAATCTAGACATCAGTGAGCAGGCTTTCATTGTAAAATTAAAGTAATACTGAATCGGTTTTACTCTGGCAACATGAAAAGCTTTGCTAGCCTAAAGGAGAGTTTGCCTCCTGAAAAGAGAAGGAAAGTGTGTGTCTGTGTGGTTAGCAAAGAGATTATTGCTTTCTCTTCTTTTGGAGGAGGAAGGTTCCATTTGTGTCATTTTCAGCTCATTTACTCATGTCACCTCATAAACAATGTGGGCAACATGGACACTGGACAGTAAAATATGCTGTTAAAAATAATTCTAGGAAGTAGATATTAGACTTGATGAGGACTATCTGTCTTTGGTGAAGTTGTTTGGGTTTGGTTGGTTGGGTTTTTTACCCCTTTCCTAATTCTCATTCACTGTATTCTGAGTGCTACATGGCTAAGCCAGATCACAGAATTATCAGGGCTGGAAGGGACTTCAATGATCATCCAGTTCCAACCCCACTGCCACAGGCAAGGGACACCTCACACTAGAGCAGGTTGCCCACAGCCACATCCAGCTTGGCCTTAAAAACTTGCAGGCATTGAGGCTTCCACCACCTCCCTGGGCAACCTGTGCCAGTCTCTCACCAACCTCATGCTGAACAACTTCTTCCTAATGTCTAATCTCAATCTGTCTTCCTCTATATTGGATCCATTCCTCCCAGTCCTATCACTTCCTGACACCCTAAAAAGTTCCTCCCCAGTTTTTTTTGTAGCCCCCTTCAGATACTGGAAGGTCACAAGGAGGTCTCCTCGGAGCCTTCTCTTCTCCAGACTGAACAGGCCCAACTCTCTCAGCCTGTCCTCATGGGAGAGCAGCTGCAGCCCTCTGATCACCCTCATCAAAGAGAGGCAAGTTTGATATTATTTTTGACTCAGAGAATGTGTATCTCTGCCTCCTCAGACATGTTCACCCTTTCATCACCAACAGGAGAGGCAAAGGAATTGGTATGGAGGCAGTGTGATAACAGTGCACTGCTATTCAGTACAGACAATATGTGCATCCTAAAGCCTATTTTACCTGTCTAGAGGCTGTTCAAACTTATATAATATCAAAGCAGCTTACACTCTGTGTTGTTCATCACAGAATGTGCCAGCTCCTTCTTAAATGTAGCACAAAGTAAAAAAGAACACCTTCTATTCATACATGGTGATGCAACATGCTTCTCAGGCACATAGGCTGGAGAACAGCTGATCACAAAGCATCTACACCAAGGACAAGGAAGAAAAAAGGGGGAATAAAAACCAAACCAAGTGAAAAAAAGGTGCTGATGGAGCATGAGAAATTCACATAAAGGGCCAGTTTGATTTCATAGGTGAAGGCACACCTCTGGGGAACAGGGGCAAAGCAAACCAAGCTGTTACCCAGTTACCACCTTCAGCTTTCTCACCACAGAGCAGCTAACGTGACATCACAGCAAGCATACTGCTAGATGATAAACTGCTTTCTGCTGATTCTCCAGGTTCCTGTGATGCTTAAAGGGGTGCAATGGGTTGAATTTAAATTTGATGCTGTTATTCAAAACCATCCTGCCTTGTGCCAGCTTCAAAATGGAAGTGCTGGCTTGGGCAAAGTATTATGACACTTGAAGTTCAGGCTTCCTGGTCCGGTTGCTGCCTTTGGTTTCTGGGTTTGGGCTGTTGGCTCTTTCCTGTGGGAATGGTGGTGAGATGAGTGGGGATTGGCTAGTTCCCCAGTTTGCTGCTTTATGCCACTGCTTTCCTGCTTAATGCTGCACTCTCGTTTCTGCAAACAGGTAAAACTAAGGTGGAACAGTTTGCCCAGGGAGGTTGTGGCTGCTCCCTCCCTGGAGGTGTTCAAGGCCAGGTTGGGCGAGGTCTTGAGTGACCTGTACTAGTGGGAGGTGTCCCTGCCTATGGCAAGAGGTTGGAACTAGATGATTCTTGAGGTCCCTTCCAGCCTTAATATTCTACAATTCTATGATTTCTAGGTGCCCTTATTTATTACTGAAAATGTTAAAAAGCACCACAAAACCCCCATTGCAGAGGTAGGCTGTGACTCTGATTCATAAAAAAAACTACTCTGGCAATTACAGAATCACAGAGAACATCTGGTTGGAAGAGACCTCAAAGGTATCCTTTGATCCAGCACTGCAGGGTCTGCACTAAGCCACATCCCTAAGCACAGCTCCACAGGCTGCTTAAACACCTCCAGGGATGGGGACTCCAGCACTGCCCTGGGCAGAACATTCCAGTGCCTGAGAACCCTTCTGGCAAGAAATATTTCCTAGCATCCAGCCTGAACCTACCCTGGGGCAGCTTGGAACCATTTCCTCTGCTCCTGTCCCTTGCCACCAAGCAGCAGAGGCTGCCCCCTCCCTGCTCCAACCTCCCTGCAGGGAGCTGTAGAGAGCAATGAGCTCTGCCCTCAGCCTCCTCTTCTCCAGCCTCAACACCCCCAGCTCCCTCAGCTCCTCCTCACTCCCAGCTGCTCCAGGCCCTTCTCCAGCCTCGCTGCCCTTCTCTGACATGCTCCATTCCCTCAACGTTCTTCCTGGAGTGAGGGGCCCAGAACTGCACACAGCAATCAAGGTGTTGCCTCCCCAGTGCCGAGCACAGGAGGATGATCCCATCCTGTCCCTGGTTCCCAAGTCAGTTACACAGAAGTTTTTCAGAACTGCCAGCAACAACAAAAGGAATCTTCTGCTCATCATCACTTGGACAAAACTAGATGATTAAATAATTTGGGGGAATTAAAAAAAAAATATAAAAAAAAAAGCTATGTTATGCCTACCAAGACAAACCATTGCTAGTTGCTTGCCCTGTAGAAGCTGAATGTTTGACAGTGTGAGTGATTTCACCACCTCATTGCCCCATAGAGTGCAGCCATTGGCTCTTACGATTGTAAACAAGCTTGTAAATAATCTCTGTCAGAACAATCTACATGTCACAAGCATTTAAATGGTAAATGATGTGTAGTGAAATACTTGGAGGCTTAAATAAAAGATGCCTGTAGGAAATAGTAAAACATTAGTTTAAAAGATGAAGTGATACTTCTAATAAGCTCTCTCTAGAACAGTTGAATCAGTAAAATGCATTCCTGTCACAAAACGAAAATCGCTGCTTTAATGGCACTGGAATTTGCCACAAAAATAAATGAGCAATATATCTTAGTGATTAAAAGTACAGAAACACAATATAAATCTACCTTGCAAAGGATGGGAATTGTATTTTATTAGTATTCTGTGTTCCCACAGTAGATCCCTGCCTAGCACAGACAGTGCTGAATTTACATAGGGAAACTAGGAACATTAAGCCACTGAGTTTCTCCTAAGATTCTTACAAAAATCGTAGAATCATAGAATCACAGAATGGTAAGGTTGGAAGGGACCTCAAGGATCATCCAGCTCCAACCCCCTGCCATAGGCAGGGACACCTCCCACTAGTACAGGTCACTCAAGGCCTCATCCAACCTGGCCTTGAACAACTCCAGGGAGGGAGCAGCCACAACCTCCCTGGGCAACCTGTGCCAGTGTCTCACCACCCTCACTCCAAACAACTTCCTCCTAACATCCACTTCCAATCTCCCCTCTGCTAGTTCAAACCTATTGCCCCTTGTCTTGTCATTACAAGACTTTGTCTATAGTCCCTCCCCAGCCTTCCTGTAGCCCCCTTCAGATCCTGGAAGGCTACTCTAAGGTCTCCTGGAAGCCTTCTCTTCTCCAGGCTGCACAGCCACAACTCTCTCAGCCTGCCCTCACAGCAGAGCTGCTGCAGCTCTCTCAGCATCTTGGTGGCCTCCTCTGGACTGGCTCCAACACTTCCATGTCCTTCCTGTGCTGGGGGCTCCAGAACTGCACACAGGACTGCAGGTTGGGTCTGAGGAGAGCAGAGCCAAGGGGCAGAATCCCCTCCCTTGCCCTGCTGCCCACACTGCTCTTGCTGCAGCCCAGCACACAGTTGCTGTCTGGGCTGCACTCACACTGCAGCCTCATCTTGAGCTTTTCATCACCTCAGCGTCAGAGTTATCTCAGTGAAAATGAGCCTCACTACTCTAGCTGAGGATCCAGCTCTACCTCTAGATGTGCAAATGAAACTAGATTTCTTCCTAGAAGAATAAATGTCCTGAATCTATCTCCATTTTTAGTACAACACCTAGGATTTATGCTTGACTCACTTTTCATTGCATTAGAGCACTCATTAAAATGAGAATTAGTACTGTTGCAGGAAAGGTAAAATGCCTCTATGCAACATGCATTCAAACCTAGGTGAATAATTAACCCATTTTTCAGATACAAATTTATTAATGGAATGATATCCTCTGATCTCCTGTTATGGACTCTGTAGTCAGTTTCTCCAGACCATGCAATAATCAGAAAGCTACAATGGTTTATTTGGCTGGACAGAGTATCTTTGTCTTGTGACTGGACATGAAATCTGGCACGATGGAAGATTTCTGGCATGAAATCTGCATTTATCAGTTCACTTCTTACCAGCTTCCAGCATTTGATTCCATCTAAACATCTAGGTGATGTACTTTCTGAAGCAGCTTAGTGCAAGTATTACCCAGCACATGATAGTCCCATGCTCAGTAATTGTCATCCTGAGTTTTCAGCAAATCACAAGACCTGTAAAGATCAAAACTAAGTCCTCAAGGCAAACAAGCACACATCAAGTCCAAGCCCCTGGCACCCAAACCAGGTTGTCTACTTGTTTTGTGAGTTTTCTAGAAAGCTTTGGAGAGTACTATTCACAGTGTATCAAGCTATAATATATTCCTTAATCATGGGATCACTGAAATGTTTGATTGCAAAAGACATTGCCTCCAACCATTAGCTAATGGTGGTGCCAAACCACGTCCCTTAGAACCGTATCTATGCATCTTTTCACACCTCCTTGGATGGGGATTCAACCACATCCCTGGGGAGTCCATTCTGGTGTCAATCCTTTTTGTGAAGAAGTTTCTTTTAATATCCAACCTAAGCCTTCCTTGGTACAACTTGTGGCCACTTTCTCTCATCCTATTGCTCGTTACTAGGGAGAAGAGACCAACATCCACCTCTCCACAACCTCTTTTCACGTAGTTGTAAAGAGCGATGTTGTCTCTCCTCAGCCTCCATTTCTCCAGTCTTAACTATCCCAGTTCTCTCAGTCACTCCTCTTAAGATCTATTCTCCAGACCCTTCAGGAGCTTCATTCCCCTTCTCTGGACCTGCTCCAGCACCTCGATGTCTTTCTTCTAGTGAGGGCTGCAAAATTGAAGCCAGTACTAAAGCTGTGGCCTCATTAGTGCTGAGCAGACCTCCCTGGTCCTGCTTGTTACGCTGTTCCTGATACAGACCAGGATGATGTTGGCCTTTCTGGTCTCCTGGGCACACTTTTGGTTCGCCCCCAGGTCTTTCTCTACTGGGCAGGTTTCCAGCCACTCCTAAGCCTGGGTGGGTGCAACCAAAGCAAAGGAGTCACCATTTAGCCCTGTTGAAACTCATACAGTTGGCCTCAGCCCATTGATCCAACTGGTTCTGGTCCCTCTATAGATTCTTCCTACTCTCAAGCAGATCAACATTTCCTCCCAACTTAATGTCACCT
>VWYK01122819.1:4149-21778 GCA_013399775.1 Semnornis frantzii
GGCAGGTGTCCCTGCCTATGGCAGGGGGTTGGAACTGGCTGAGCTTTGAGGTCCCTTCCAGCCTTACCATTCTATGATTCTGTGATTCAGGAAGGCAAAGCACCCTGTTAAAACTAGAAACAATTATCTGTCCTTCCAAGAATCCCAGAGCTGCTTTGGTTGGAGAAGACCTTTCAGACCATTGAGTCTAACCATTCTCTAACTCTACCAAGGCTGGTGATAAACCATGGCCCTCAACACCACCTCTCTCCCTCTCTTAAGTCCCCTCCAGGCATAGGCATTCAACCACCTCTCAGGGCACCCTGTTCCAGTCTCTGAGAAACCTGCCAGGGAAGAGTTTTCTCCTAATATCCACAGAGGTGTTCAGAAAATGCACAGGCATAGCACTTCAGGACATGGTTTAGTGGGCACTGTGGTGCTGGACTTGACCTTACAGGTCTTTTCCGACCTTAATGTCCCTGTTTAAACCAGAGAGGATGGGACTAGATGACCTTTGGAGGTCCCTTGCAACCCACCCAGACTGTCCTGAGATTTAGGGGACAAATCATTTTCTTCATGCTGACCTTCTCCTCTCTTACACATCACCAACTATTTGTTTTCTCTAACATTTAGGTCAGTTTTTTCTTTTCTTTTTTCATGAATCTGCAGTGACTTCCTAGCATTAGCAACCAAAAGCATTGGCACTGACTGGCACTGTGTGCTCTGTGTCACTTGTTTCTCAAGCTCAGACTATTTAACTTTTGCCTGCTTTTTAAAATCTTTCCTTCTCCTGGTTTTGGTTAGGTACTCCATGAGGAGTGCTGGAAGTATAAGCTCCTCTAAAGCTGCTCATTATTTCCTGCATACAACCCTCCCCTGAGCTGCTCAGAACTTTAACCACACCATTCTGTCCTGACCAATGTTCTTGCTAGGATAACTTGTACTCCTTAAATAAATCAGTGTTTTTCTTCAGTGGAAAAGTACAGAACAGGATGGAGAACGAGGGAGGGAGAGAATGGAATTAGATTAGTTAGCAGTCCAAGAGTTCAAGTTTGAGACAAGAGAGTGGTTTCTGGGAAACAAAATTATATTTGATCTGGTGATTAAAGTAAGTATGAGCAAGTGCATGGACAAAGCAGCTAAATTAAAGATGAATATGCAATGGGGGTGCTGGAATTCTTTAAATTTAATATTCTGGTCCAGCCTATGATTAATGTGTATTTTGAGACACAAAACTATTTGCATTCCACTCTGCCTCCTGCAGATTCAGCTTGACAATGCTTTTATAAGAACCTTTCTGCCTTCTAGCTGTCTTCAGCTATTGCCTGCTTTCATTTGCTACATGTCCTTGCTGGCATCCAGGCAGAGCAGTGGACTTGAGTTCTGGTCCTGAGAATGAATTGTTTAGAGGCAGGCTGCAAGGCAGCAGCACTCCCAGACAGTATGGGTCAGAGTACCTCCCCCTCCCAGTGCAGACAGCTTGGACCAGTGCAGGCTGCACTAAGCAGGGAGATGAGGGTGCTGGGATGTTTCCCACCCCCTTTTCAGATGTTATCAGCTCTAGAGACAGGAATGCTCAGTGGCAGTACCAAGCTACCTGACAGCTAACCTGCCAGGTAAGTGCAGAACTTCCCACCCATTTATCACAACCCACTTCTGGGAGGGGAATGCTCATTTTTGCTTGTTACAAATGATGCAAAAATTAGTAAATTGATATTAACTGTGATATCCAAGCAAAGATTGTTCATAACTATGAAAACTTTATTAAATCTCTCCAGAAAACTTATTTACAAGGTTTGAAACACAGAGTTTGGATACCTACACAGGGAGCAGGCAGAACTAGAACACTGGAAGAAGTAACTAGGAAATGCAAACATTATCCTGCAAAGAGGTTCTTAGTTTCAGTTATATCTCTTGCCCAGCAGGGAACTTGAGAGGCTCCTTTCTGCTGCTAAGGCAGCAAGGCACAATAGAATCTAGGTACAGAATTCCTTAGGGAGAGGCTTTGAATATTTACTGACAAAAATTATCTCCTGACTCTCAGGGTTAGCTGCAGCTTCAGAGAGCAGCCAGACACTTGCATGGGGTTCTGGTGGTGTCTTGCTGCTGAGGCTTCTGATTCTTCCCAGGCTTCACAGGATGCTAGGAAAGGAGGCAGACCATCTCTGGCCTCCTCCTGATCTCCCTGGATGTGTACTTCCAGGGCTTCCCATCTTGGCAGGAGGCTTTCAGGTGTACCAGGATGTCTTGCGATGCACAGTCTGGGCACAGTGTCACACTGGCTGTGCAGGCATTGAGAGCCTGCTCCTGGCAAACTCAGGGCAGGCAGTTTCCAGGCAGCTTAGGATGCAGTAAGGCAGTGAGGCAGAACACTGCCAGAAGCAGAGAGCAAAAGCAAGCATGGATACAAGGGCAGAGCAGGTTGTGTCACCTGGTCATCCCTTTTGATCATTACAGCCCCAGACTAATGGGCTTTTGGACAAAGAATGACCAACCAGAATGGCAGTTAGCCAAGCCTGACCACATTAGGTGAAGCCATAGGCTTGCTTTACCCAAATTGGGGAAAACCATAGGCCTTGCACGAGGCAAGAGTCTGTACCTTGTTCACCACAGGATGTCAACAGGAGCAAAACAAGTCTGGGCAAGCCACAGTGCTTAGACTCAGTGGCTCCAGGTTCTTTGTCCTCTTTCCCACAGTTCTTCTCCCCATAGCAGAAGGAGGAAGAGCAGAACAACATCTCTGAGCAAGCCAGGACTTGCATAAGCCTATTTTGGCCTATTCAGGCCTACCATAACATTGCTGGAGCAAAGCAGGTTTCTGCTTCAGAACTAATCAACCAGGCAATCAGAGTCTTGTGCATGCAGTGAAGTGTTTGTCTCTCAGGAAATATTTTTATCTGTATCTGTCAAAATCTTTACATTTCTCTCAATTATTTATTCTTGTGTAGATGAAAACACAGCAGTCTGAACAGTCTGCACCTACACACACACACAGAATTGCCTTCCCCAGATTCCCAGGCAGACTGCTTTGGTGAGCATAATATGTCCATTATGGCAGTAAGCAGTGAGCTACAGCATTGAACACAGCAGGCAGAAAGTGATATGGTTTGTGCCACAGAGTTACAGAAAGCACTGGGAGGTACAGTGCAGCAACAACACATTTACAGATGCCACTGCAGGAAGAGTCATGCTAAGCTGCTGGAGGCCTAGCTTCTTGCAGGGTAATTGGTTGTCCTTTAAATGGTTTCTTCTAAGACATAATTGCCTGGTTCCAGATAGGCAATAGAGATGAGAGCAAGGATCCTTTTTTACCTTTTGCATCTGCATGAGCTAAGGCAGTTAGAGCCCAACTCCTGACTTGAGATAAACGATAAAGTCATTGTGCTTTTAACTGAGTGCCAAACAAATTTTCTTCTGCTGGTTTCCAGACAAGATTCATTTACTACAATAATCTCCTTTACACCTAAATACTGCTGTGGTCACCATCTAAAAGCTTTATAAATGATCCTTCAGGTCTGCAGTCTAAGACAATTACCCAGGTGCAAATCACAGCCTGCCAAAAAAACCAAGATGTGGGTTTTAGAGGAAAATAGTCACCTGCTGCACATCTGCAGCACATGCATAGAAATTGGGCTGCAAAGCTGCAGCCTTCCCCTCCTGCAAAACCAGAGAGCATTTCAGCTTCACCTTTTGCATATGCAACTTCTGCACCAATTTTAAATGTATCTTACTTATTAACAAGCTGTAGTGCAATAAAATCTAAGCTCCAATAAGCCACCTACACCTCCTTGCCTGTGTAAATCAAAGTGTGTGCTGGAAATCTGTAATGTCTGTGATTAACCTGGTGCATAGCTCCATGCCAAATTCACATATAGCATTATTTGTGCCAGTAATCACAGAAGCTGCTCCAAGGTAAACACAACCACATTATGAATGTATTTGTACATCAAGAGCTTTAAAGCTCTGAAGTGCAATGAAAAAAAAAAAAGCCAAGCAGAAGCTGCAGTGCAGCTAATGAAATAAAGAACCAGGATCTCCAGAGAAGAATAGGAGGTAGGTATAGTCAGAGACTAAAGCCCAAAGAGCAGTGTGAATGATACACAGAGTTTGCAGGGGGAAAAAAGAGGTGAGACAGCAGAGAAAGGACTACCTGAGATTCATGAGGAGAGCCCAATCTATCCAACTGGGGACTAATTATGAAGGGGAATTAATAAGCCTGTCACCTGCAGATAGAGAAACTGGAATAGCAAACCAACCACCAGAATAAGGATGTAAAATGTGCTTCTGAGGTCGATGGAATGCAAGGAAAATTCTATAATTATCCTTTATCTATAATTATCCTTAATTATCCTAATTAATCTTGATTGCCTTCCATGTTGAAATGAGTGGCTGTACAGACAAAGAGAAGGCAGCCATTTAGAGGGCTTTGTTCAGTCTCCCACAGCATTCTTGTAGGCACATGGAATGGGTACAACCAGGATGGGCAGGCCTCGAGGAGAGGGAAAAATTGGCCCTTGAAGGATTGTGGTTAACAGTTCACAGCCTAACAGGCATCAGTTACAAGTGGCTCCCCTCAGAGCTCACTGCAAGGACTGATACTACTAAATGAAGAGATAAACACATGGAATGTTACTGAAAGAACCTTAAATGATGCTAAAAACACACATACACACCAGAAATTACAGAGAACCATAGGATGCACTGGGCTGGAAGAGACCTCTAGAGAGGTCATCTAGTCTAGGTGCACCTCATCTAGTCCAACCCCTCTACAGTAAGCAGGGACATCCCCAGCTGAAGTTTCCAGCTTCAAAAGCTTGAACAGCAAGAATTTCAGGGAGCTAGCAGACAAAGTCTGGTTGTCTGCAAAGCTTGAGGAAGCTGCCTTTATGTTCACAGCCTCTGAAGCCAGTAGCATAAAACTCATCTTTAACTTGCACCCCAAGCACCATCAAAACCTCCTGTGTCAAGTTCCTCTTCTAACAGAATAAACTCTGAGGTCTCAGAAAGGTCATTAGAAGTCAGTGGAGAGCTAACAGGCAAAGGGAAAGTCTGAGAATGCACTGAAGAATGGTGTAAAAAACTCCTCACCCTCCCAAGATCTCAAGACCTTCATTTCTGTAACTGATTCATACACAGGCAAAACGAATAATGAACCAAGGAAAGAGAAATGGATCTTAGTTAGTGTTCTGTCCTCAGTCCTGAGCACAGGAATCCCAGAAAGTCAGAGCTTGGAAGGGACCCAAAGAGCTCATCCAGGCCACCCCCCCTGCCACAGCAGGACCAGCTCAGGGCACATAGGACACATCCAGACAGGCCTGCAAAGGCTCCACAGAAGGAGACTCCACAACCTCTCTGGGCAGCCTGTGCCAGGGCTCTGGGACCCTTCCAGCCAAGAAGTTGCCCCTTGTGTTGAGCTGGAACCTCCTGTGCTGCAGCTTCCATCCATTGCTGCTTGTCCTATCCCAGGCAGCAGTGAGCAGAGCCTGTCCCCCCTCCTGACTCCCAGCCCTTAGATAAACATTGATTAAATCCCCTCTCAGTCTTCTCCAGGCAGTCTCTCTTCTCCAGCATGCCTCCTATTCAGAAGAAGCTTTCACTAAAGGAAGGTCAAAGTTTGATGAGACAAGTGAGACCATCTGGACCGTTTCCCCAGGTGGGGAGATGTGGGAGAGGGGGAGGGATGCCTTTTGCCATCCTACCCTGTGAGTACATCACACGGCTGTGACTGACTTCCCAGACCTCTGAGGTGACCAAAAGTAACATTTGTTCTGTAGATAGGAAAGGTGAAGTTAAGATTGATGCCATTTAGGCTTTCAAACCCATAGTGCTTGCTCTGCAGCCAATATCATGACTAGATGTGATGGTTTGGGAGTTCCCCACACCCCCACACTTGTAAAATGACCCAGACTAGACCTCAGCTGGGCTGGAAGTTAAGAGATGAAGCTCTATTTACAGCTCAGCACAATATACAAGCAGATATCTACAGTATAGACAGGAATAGTTACAGAAATAGACAAGTTTAAGGTAATACAGACACACAACTCCCCTCCCAGAAATCAGAGACCCCAGGAGGGGCTCCCAACCACCCTTCCACCTTCTCCCCACTCCCACACCTTACCCCAAGGTTTGCCTTATGTGCAAGGAGGATCAGCTGGGGAGGATTAGAAGAAAAGTGGTTAGTGAAGTTATTCAGCAGAGAGGAGAAGCCAGAGCTGCTAGAGAGCCCAAGAAGCTGTGCCCCATGACCCATTGCCAGAAGCAGAGAGCAACAGCAAGCACAGATACAAGGGCAGAGCAGGTTGTGTCACCTGGTCATCCCTTCTGATCAATACAGCCCCAGACTAATGGGCTTTTGGACAAAGAATAGCCAACCAGAATGGCAGTTAGCCAAGCCTGACCACATTAGGTGAAGCCATAGGCTTGCTTTACCCAAATTGGGGAAAACCATAAGCCAAAACTGCCCACTCGAGGCACTCATCTCTTTTGTAAACATCTCAGCAAGCCTATGAGTGAAGTAGACATCCCCATTGTTTTCCTTCACAGCCTATAGTATAATTTTCTCTATTAAAATATTCCAATTAGCTCAAACCAGCACACTAGAGGACCAAAAGGCATCCAAAAGCAAACCAAAGACTTTTTGGTCTCAAGTGCCCTTGGTTTGACCATCTAAGTGTTGATATTTAAGCTGATCTTAGTATTCCTTTGACTAAATAAACTAGGGCTGCTTAAATGACACTAAGTGGAACACATCCTGTAGGCAAAGTGCTAATGCTGCTTCTGATCAAATGGGTGCTTCCCACCCCCTATAATTTAGAATTAATGGCTCACTCTGTGCAGCAGGATTAAAAATGCTTGAACTTTTAAAATGCATTTCCACTTCTGCCAATTCGACCATGTTACAGTAGGAGATTAACTACCAGGAGCTGGGGAATCTGACTGTGTCAGGTTTGTATATTAATCTGCATTGGTATTTATTTGTTTGCTATAACTCCTGTACCTCAGGTTATGCCTCACAAAAGCTTCCTTCCCATCATGGAAAAATGGCAAGAAGCTAATGCAGTAAAAGTGTCCCTTTTTTATCCCTTAATCAATGTGGTTTATACTTTAAGAACCTGCAGCCAACACTTCTGCAATGGGCATCAGCAGGAACTTCTCCCTAACATCTTTCTTCTCTCTTTTTTTTTCCCCTTTCTCCCCTTTGGTGATGGTTTTATGTGAGTGGGCAAAAGTGGCACGTCAGGTGCTGAGCAAGTGAAATGCATCATGCTCCTTAGGCAATGCTTGTCAGACTTGAGTGTCCCCTGATGTTCAACCTCTGTCTTTCAGTCCCATCTGAAACGGTCACAGACCTGCCAGCTCTCTCCCATACCTCAAAGGACAAGCTCAGTGATGAATGTCCTTTTTCTCTTCCCCTTGGGCTCTCATTTTTGCAAGCATTTGAACATGGTAAATCTGCTCAGTGCTGGTAGTACTTGACTGGCACTGTTTTCTTGTCAAGCTTTTTGGGTGTTTTATCGTTTCAAGGCAGCTATCTTTTGCCTAAGCCAGAGATGGTGGACTTGAGGAACATGAACCAACAGCAGAAGTCACCTAAACTTCTGACTCGTGGCACTCACAGCTCCTCTGCAGGAGTCTGTACCAAAGCCACCTACAACAACTGCAGAAGAGCCTGGGAAAGCAAGCTGGAAGGGCAACTGCATCTTCCTACAGGCAAGTGGGACTTTGTCTTTGGTGACAATTGTCTTGTTTCATCATTACACCACACTAATTGCAGAGCTACCTGCTGACACACAACCTGCAAACGTTTCTCTCGCTAATTATCTATTTACAACCCGCAGCAGTTTTGCACTGTAAAATAACAAGCAAGAACACATGTTTTCATAACACCTACTTGAAAAAAAGCCACTCTGTGACAGAAAACAACACTGACAGCTCCTTGCACCATCCCAATCAACAGCTGGGTTACATAACCCCTTTCTCTGTGATATGCAAATTCCCTTGGCTTGGGGAAGGAGCCTCGCAAGAAAGAAGTTGTGCTGTATTAGCCCGGCCTGAATAGAAGGCTGGATAATAGCACAGGGATCAGCTCTGTTCTCTATAGTCAAGTTGGGGATCAGAGATAAAAAAAAAGAAATGCAAGGCATAAATCATCTCATTGTGGGGTTCTCTCATTGTTTCACAAGGAAACATCAAGCTGTGTGGCTTGGCAGGCTTCGCCCTTGCTGTCAGTCAGGAGATGATAAAAGTCTTCCTTAAAATAATCTTTGTCTAATACTGTGACTTTCACAGCCCAAATGAAATTGCCAGGTCTCTGCCATACTCCAAAGAATGTGATTAGTGGAGAATGTGCTTTTCTCCTTCCCTCTTGCTCTCATTCTGCAAGAAGCATTTGAAAATGGTACATCTGCTGGGCGCTGGTAGTGCTTGACTGGGATTGGATTTCTGTTCTTTGCGAGCTGTTGGGATGTTTAATCATTCAGTTAAAGGCAGCAATCATTTGCCTAAACCAGGAAATAATTCAAGTAATGAGATATGCAAAACAGACACATATGCACACACCAAGAAAAGGGAAAAAAAAAGCTTCATTCCCCTAAGAGTCTCCTCCTGAATTGCCAAAAAATAATGAATCTTTACGTCTGCAGTGATAAAGCAGAACTCCTCACTCTCACTATCTCCATCTTCACTTAGATTGCTTGCAGATCCACTGAAATTAGATGTCAGGGTAAATTATGGTGTAGGCAGAGTTGCTAGCCAAGGCTATGAAGGCTAGACACATAAAAACAAGGTGCTAGTGAAGGTAATTGCTTCTGATCTCAAAGTTCTTATGTGACAGAATTGCTGCTGATGTGGCATTTGCATCAGAGGCTCCCTTTTAATTGACACTAACTAGAGCCAGACCTTGCTTTTTTCTTTCTTTCTTTTCCTACAGGGTTTTTCCTTTTTCTGCTTAATTCTTGGAAACCACCTCATAAGAGAGTGGCAGACTGCAGAACACAGCTCTGCTTGGGAGCTGCCTTCCTTCACAGGGTTTAAGGCCCAAGTGTGTGTGCAAGGTCCCCCAAGCCTGCAACGTGCCCTCAGGGCCAAGGCAGCCAATAGGCTCCTGGGGTGCATTAAAAATTGTGGCCAGCAGGACGAGGGAGGTTCTCCTGCCCCTCTCATCTGCTCTGCTGAGGCCACATCTGCAGTACTGTGTCCAGTTCTGGGCTCCCCAGTTCAAGAGGGACAGGGAACTACCTGAGAAAATCCAAGAGAGGGACAGGAGGATGAAGGAGGGATTGAAGCATCTCTCATTAGAAAGGGAGGCTGCAGGATCTGAGGCTGTTTAGCCCAGCCTGGGAAGGGACCTTCTTAGTGCATATAAATGAGGTCATGAGGATGAGACTCTTCTCAGCAGTGTCCAGTGAGAAGAGGCAGTGGGTACAAACTAGAGCACAGGAGGCTTGACTTGAACTTAAGAAGAAACTTCTCTCCTTTGAGGGTGCTGGAGCCCTGCAGCACGCTGCCCAGAGAGGCTGTGGCAGAGTCTCCTTCTCTGGAGACATTCAAAACCTGCCTTGATCCCTTCCTGTGCAACCTGCTCCAGCTAAACCTGCTCTGGCAGGGTGGTTGGGGCAGGTTCATCTCCAGAGATCACTTCCAACCCCTACTATGGTGGTTTTATGATTCTCTGTGCACACATGGACCTGTCTGTCCATGCACACAGATGTGCTTGTGTTTTATACAGAGACCTGATAAGAGACTAAGCTGAAGTCCTCCACAAAGGGTTAAACCTGACAAAATGATGGCTAGACTTATTGCTAAACCTATTGCAGAGCCTACCTCTCCACAAAGCCATTTTTCTACTGTAGTGCTCTGCTGGATTTAGTTCCCTAGGCTCTCCATGTCACCTGTTAATAAAAACTCCACCAATACACTGAAGCCATCAAAGGCAGCTCAGCCTGGCTAGCCAGGAGGAAGAGGGTTAATAAAACTCCACCAATACACTGTAGCCATCAAAGGCAGCTCAGCCTGGCTAGCCAGGAGGAAAAGGGTTAATAAAACTCCACCAATACACTGTAGCCATCAAAGGCACCTCAGCCTGGCTACCCAGAATGAAAAGGGTTAATCAAACTCCACCAATACACTGAAGCCGTCAAGGCAAAGGCAGCTCAGGCTGGCTAGCCAGGAGGAAAAAGACAGAAGTTTAATATATTTGAAGCTTTTAAGCACATTAAGCCAGAGAGATGCAGACACCAGACCTTCCTCAGAAAGGTTCTAATTGATTGATGCTTTCAAAATGCAGAAGACAGGCACCTACCCCTCGCTAAGCTTCCTTCAGCCACTTCTCAGAAGACCTGCATGGTGTCCCTTGTTAATAGAATTGGTTCATTTATGCCTAGAGCAAGATTAGATCTTGGGAAGAAGAGAGCAGGGTAGAGAAACGACTGCAGGTGCCAGGTGTAGAAGCAGAGACCAGCCACCACATGCTACCACTTGATGCTCCCCTGCAACCTCACCAGCTTCTGCTGACCTCATCACATCCTTTCCAAAGAGGCAGCACTGACCTGGGGCTCACCACAGTTTATTTCACCCATCTACAGGCCATCTGGACTGAGCTGCTCAAGGTCTCTTTGAATCCATTGCAGGGAAGCAAGTACTTGACCACTGACTTTTGGAGGTGACAGCTCTCTCCAACTGGAGGCAGAGCTTGTTAGCAGCAGTAGTTCCTGAGGCCACTCTCTGCCATGCAGAGAGCAGGTGCACAGGACACTGTCACTGCACAGCCATATTGCTGCTCAGTACCAAAGCAAAAGGCAACCCACAAGCAGTGCTGTGTTATGAGTTTTACACCAAGTGCAAAACAAGAGGACACAGCAGTGGAGTTCTCTTTCAGTGAGATCATTGCCCCAAGGCAAGGCTGGCTACCTTCATGCTGCCTGCACAGAATTTAAATGGAGGGAAGCCAGGAGTCTGCCCTAAATGTTCCTCTGGACAAGTCCACCCCTGGAATAGTTCAGAACTCACTCAGTGCTTGCCTTGAAGTGGCTCAGCTGAAGTATCACAGAAGCACAGAATTAACCAGGTTTGGAAAAGACCTCCAAGATCATCGACTCCAACCCCTCACCTAACCCTTCTAACTAGCTAACCCATGGCACTAAGTGCCTCATGCAGCCTCCTCTTAAACATCTCCAGGGATGGGCACTCCACCACCTCCCTGGGCAGCCCATTCCAATGCCAATCNCCTCAGCCTCTCCTCACAGGGCTGTGCTCCAGGCCCCTCCCCAGCCTTGCTGCCCTTCTCTGGGCACCTTCCAGCACCTCAGCATCTCTCGAATTGAGGGGCCCAGAACTGGACACAGCACTCAAGGTGTGACCTGACCAGTGCTGAGCACAGGGGCCAAAGGACTGTCCTGTTCCTGCTGGTCACACTATTCCTGATGCAGGTCAGGATGCCATTGGCCTTCTTCACCACCTGGGCACACTGCTGGCTCGTGTTCAGCTGCCAACCAGTACCCCCAGGTCCCTCTGCCTGGCTGCTCTCCAGCCACTCTGTCCCCAGCCTGTAGCCCTGTGTGGGGTTGTAGGTATCAATTTGAAGTTGGCCCTGTGAACATAGCTCACAGCTGCCACGACAAGCACACCTCCCCAGAAGCTAGACCATCTCCTCAGCACTGCAGGCACTGTAGCACCTCCACAGAATCAGAATTCTTCTCCCTTCCCACACTGGAACCTGCTTCCAGAAGTACCTGGTCCTGTGTTGCCATCCCAAAGCCCACAGACATTCAGCACAATGAAGCTTCAGGCACATGAGATAACTCTGATGGTACACAGAATCAGTCAGAGTTGGAAGGGGCCACAAGGATCACCCAGTTCCACCCCCCCTGCCATGCCCAGGGACCCCTCACACTACATCAGGCTGGCCACAGCCTCATCCAGCCTGGCCTTAAACCCCTCCAGGGATGAGGTTTCCACCACCTCCCTGGACATCCCCTGCCAGGCTCTCACCACCCTCATGCTGGACAGCTTCTTCCTAACATCCAGGCTGACTCTACCCATTTCTAGCTTGGTTCCATTCCCCCCAGTCCTGCCATTACCTGATAGCCTAAGGAGTCCCTCCCCAGTTTTCTTGTATCCTCCTTACGATACTAAAAGGCCACAAGAAGGTCACCTGGGAGCCTTCTCCTCTCCAGCCTGCACAACCCCAACTGCCTCAGTCTCTCCTCACAGCAGAGCAGCTCCAGCCCTCTGCTCATCCTCGTGGTCCTTCTCTGGACACCTTCCAGCACCTCCACATCCCTCTTGTCCCAGGGGCTCCAGCACTGGATGCAGCACTCCAGGTGGGGTCTCAGCAGTGGGCAGCAGAGGGGCAGGATCCCTTCCCTCACCCTGCTGCCCACACTGCTCCTGCTGCAGCCCAGGCTCTGGATGGCTCTCTGGGCTGCCAGAGCACACTGACAGCTCTCATTTGGCACCTCCAACATCTTTACCACCCCTGTAGAGGTTCATGAAGACTCTGGTGGCATTGCTTCCAGGCAGGCTGATGGTAAAGTGCACATGTGCTGGTGAGCAAGAGTCTGTACTGTTTGGGGGTAAAAGAAACACCACCAACACACAAACCAAAACTACAGCAAAGTTCAGAGAAACTTTCTGAAGCATCATGAAGATGAGTAACTGGCAAGGCATCAAAAAAGTGCTCCAGCAAACAGAGTTATTTCTGGCCCCATCAGGAATCAGCACAAGATTAGATCTCCTGGAGCAGCATTGTTAAATGATAGCAATTTGGGGCACATTAACAAACTTGGTTTACCAATTTTTTTTCCCCACACACACAATTTATTTTCCACTTGGAAGCAGCAAATGACAATACTCCCAGAACTTCACAGTTAGTAGCTTTAACTGAGGAACTGTCAACACCTACAGAGTTTTTCTTAAGGCTCTGCTGAAACAAACCAACCAAAAAGGAAAAAGTAAGCAGTAGCTATTTTTCACATCTTCTATGGTCATCCATTCTCATTGCTAAGCTCACATAATAATTGACTGGGAGGAAATCTACAGGATGCATATCATAGAAAATCCATACAAACTCCATTCTGGGAAGGGATGTTATGATTCAAGAAGAGAGAAAACTGAGACCTCTTCATTTCAGTCAAAAGACCTGGCTCAATCCTCTCTTACTGTGCATCCAATTCTCCACATTCTTCATTGAAAAACATTCACAGAAGGGAGGGGAAAAAATAGAATTCACTCACCGTGTGCATGCAGTTTTTTACATCTGCTGTAGTTGTGTGATGGAGACACTAGCAAGAAAAAATATTCCTTTTTTCCTTTAGAGTTTTTCAAGACTAAAAGAGTTTACTTCCCTTAATCTGCTTGAGTACAGGTATCAGATTATTGGAGGAAACTCACCTACCCTTATCTCTTCAGACACCCTAAATCACCTCCATCTTTCTGCTTCCCTTCTCTGGCTCTCCCCCTCCCAGCAGTTAATTCAAGAGTTGTAACAAGCACATTTACATTTTAAGAACTGGAAACTGAGTGATGGAGAAGGCACAGCGAAAAACTATTCCTCCAGCTTATCCAAAGCCCTTGAGGATGGCTAATCAGCTGCTGCTCAGGCACTGCTACTTAGCACACCCAGCCTACCGGGAGGCTGAGAGCTTCCCCTCCAGCCCTCCCCTCTGAATGTTTGTTCTCTTTCAGTTGTGCCTCGTCATGTGTCCAGATCATAAGCTCTTTACAGCAGAGATGGGTTTATTATGCACATGGATAGTGCTTGGAATAATAAGGTCCTGAACCCTATTTAGGATCCTTAGATGTTCCTGCAATAAAGAACAATTATTATTACAATAAAACGAATCGGGTTGAGCAGGGCTGGCTTAGTATCCATGCAAGGAGGCAGCCCCAAAGACAGATCCTCCTGCGCTGTCTGAAGGAGAAGGTTTATTCAGCTATTTTTTTTTTCTCTCCAAATCAATGCCTCCTTTTTCCCCCTTCAGAACACACAAATCTAAGCCACTTGTTTGTATTCCCAAAACAACAGTGGTGCTAGTTAAAGGTGGAAGGACCACGTCTGGATGTGAGTAGCAGATAAGCCACAAGAGCATTCAGTTCCCCATATACATTTTAGTTTCTTGTCTTCTGGGTTGCTTTAGGTGTACCTGAAGGATGAAGAGAAATGCCCCAGCCTTACATTTTCTCTTTCTGTCTCACATTTAAATAATCTATTTCCTTTAAGTGCCTTAGGTGTAATAGGAGCATGTCCTGTTAAAACTGTTAGGAAAGAAAATACAGAAAAAGAGGGGGAAAGGCAAAAATCAAAAAAGCTGCGATGGAACCTTCAAAGCCACCATAAAAATCACAACAAAGGAATTAGAATTTAAAACATCAAAGTATCCGCTGGAAGTGGAGGTTAAAGGGGCAGGAGGGGAGGGGTTGAGCTTTCTGCTTTGCTATGGGTTTGCAGCTTCCCCGCCCCGCAGTTCAGCGATCGCCTGGCAGTGAAGCAGCTGCCTCTCCGAACCCACAACCGGCCGTGAATAGGAGGTGTCGCTTTTATCTCTTTGTCTTGCAGCCGTTCAGCGCTCACCTCAGGCCAGGAGAGCCTGCGCCCCCCTCCAGCCTTCCTCGGCCGCCGCCGTTCGCTGGTTTAATTCGCTACCTGAGGTGATCCAAGCGCGGTGCGGGAGGCTGAGCGCTCGGTGACCTTAGCTCGGTGTCCTCTCACTGGAAGGAACAAGGCAGTGCCTCCCGATTGTCACCAGAAGGCAATCACATTAAAACCTTCGTCTTGCTCAAGAAAAAAACCAACACCCAACCCTCTCCCCGGATAAAAGCCTGTAATTTGTACCCTGCAATGTATCGAGCTGTCAGACAGGGATTTATTAGCTTCACCCAGGACCACTTCCCTCCTCTGCTGCTCCTGTATCTTGCTTTAGAGATTAGAATTATTTTCATCATCTGCTTCTATTTTCAGCCTCAAAACTCCTGTCTGACATTTATCTAAAAAAGCAAGATTCTAACAGGAAAAAAAAAAAAAATAATGTAGTAGGAGTCAGAACTCTTTCTTTTGGGAACTCCACCTCCAAAACATTTCCCCCCAACCCCTGTCTACAGCATTTCAATTATATTACATTCTCTAAAGCACTGCTGTAATGGCTGTAGAAATATTTTTCCTGGTGTAAAAAGGCACAAACAAACATGCACAAAAAACAACATTTGTGTTTTCCAGGCACTGGGAAGCTTTAAACCCCTCACCCTCCAGCAAGTTTTAGTTCTTACTGGAATGCAAGTTTCTCTGCAGCGTGTAGTGCTCTCCAGTGAGTCCTTCTACCCTGTTGGCCACCTTCAGTTTTGTTGATAGCAACTATGCACAAAACACAGGCCTGACTTATCCCAGAATCCTAGAATGCTTTGGGGTGGAAAGCACCTCCAAAGGTCATCTAGTTCAACCCTCCCGCAGTCAGCAGGGACATCCTCCACTAGAGCAGGTTGCTCACAGCCTAGTCCAGCCTGCCCTTCAACAGCTGCAGGGCAACCTGTGCAGTGTTCCAGCACCCTCGTGGTGCAGGATTTGTTCCTCACTTCCAATCTCAATCTGCTCTGCTCTCATTTCAAACCATTGCACTCATCCTGACCCTGCAGGCCTTTGCAAACAGTCCCTCTGCAGCCTTCTTGTAGCCCCCTTCAGGTACTGGCAGGCTGCTATTAGGTCTCCCTGGAGCCTTCCCTTCTCGAGGCTGAACACTCCCAGCTCTCTCAGCCTGTACTCACAGCAGAGCTGCTCCAGCTCCCTGATCATTTTCCTGGTGTCCTCTAGACCTGTCCTTCCCACACTGAGGGTCCCAGGGCTGGATGCATCCCTGCAGGTGAGGTCTCAGCAGAGCAGAGGAGCAGGATCCCCTCTCTCTGTCTCTGGCCACACTTCTTTTGATGCAGCCCAAGCTGCCATTGGCCTTCTGGGTTGCAAGTGTCCATTGCTGGCTCCTGTCCAGCTTCTCGGCCACTCTAACTCCCAAGTCCTTTCCCAAAGAGCTGCTTTCTGTCACCTCATCCCCCAGCCTGTATTGATAATGAGGACTGTTCTGACCCAAATAATCTCTCCATTTTGGACTGGTTTTGTTTTTGACTGACCGCAGCTTGGAATTCAACTTCACAATCTAACAAGTTAGAAGCTTGTTAAGGGACAGCTGCAGTCCTTATTTCCAGAGTGTGGTGCTACAAGAGAAGTTTGAAATGTCAAAAGCTGTGCACTAAAAATCTAGTTTTAGATAAAAATAGTCTCAAGGAAATTCAGGCTATCATCCAGCCACAGCAGGATCAGCTTCAGCAGTGTCCTATCTCACAGACGTGTCTCATCAGTTCTTAAAGATTTCCAGCTCCTGCTCAGAAAAATCTATTGCTGTGCTTCACCATTTCTCCCATTACAAAGGCTTTTCTAAAATCCAGCCTGAATTTCCCCTGATATGAGCTCATTGCTCTTCTCTCACCCACCAAGATTACTCTTCCACTTCTTGCAGCAGCCTTGATCTTACCTCACCGCAGCAGAGCTACTTTTATGGACCGGCCACGAATCACTGCACATGAGATGAGGCCTCATAGATTGAGGCTACTTTTGTGATGCCAAGCTGTAACATTCCCTGATGGCTGCCTTGCCACCCACTGACCCACTAAATCCCAGATTTCCACGGTAATGCATCTTTGCTGGCCAGGCTTTGTACCAACATTAAACCAGCAGCAGCGTGAAACCAGTTCCCTTCCCTCTCACTTCATCAGTCACTGGTTGGGCTGGAGAGGAATTTTTGCAGAAGAAATTCAAGGAAACAAATCTACCAGTAACATCCCATCTGCAGCCTAAAGAGCACTGGTGGCTTTCCAGAGCTGTTAAAGAAGCAAATAATGTCACCATGTTAGGGAAAATGTGCTCCTTGATCAAGCCATGGTGAACTTTAACAGAAAGCATTGAACCAAGATGGTAAGAAGGGGGAAATTGTCTCCCTTTGTGAAAGGAGGCTTTGTGCCCCCTCACTGCCTCCCCCCGAAGTGAGGGAACCCCAGTTCCTGTGCCCAGTAACCAGCAGGGCTATGGGACAGCAGAAGCTGTGACCATCCACAACCCACCAGGGCACAGGAGCTAGAAAATCTCTTTTCCTCCTCAGCAAACCTTTGGTTTGCTGCAGCAGATCACAGGCACTCAAAACTTGCTTTTGCTGGAACTCAGCCTCTGTTATCTGGGGATAGAGAGAGATCATAAGCACCACTCTAGTCTCAGTGTTTGTCAGGGATAAGAATTTGCCATTCAGGTTCAAGCTGAGGTTCAGTGACATGATCCTCATCTGACAGGTCAGGACACAGCCAGGCTGTTGCCATGACGAGAACCTTTTCATTTTAAAAAGCAATAAAGCTCATTGTCAGCCCAAATCATCTGCCCAAGCTGTGCTGTGCACAGACCATGCCTTACTAATGTGTTCATGCTTGGCTATGTCACCAGGAATTATTTTTTTTCCAGAGCCAGCTCAACATACCTCAGCAGAACAAGCACAGCTGCATTTTACTCCAAGACTACAAAGATCTTATTATCCTCTACAACCACATAAAAGGAGGTAGTAGTGAGGTGAGACTCAATCTCTTCTCCTTAGTATTAAGTAACAGAACCGAAGGAAGTGGCCTC
>VWYK01122825.1:1666-11703 GCA_013399775.1 Semnornis frantzii
CCATAGGCCTGCTCCACCCTTCTTTGGGAAGAACACAGCCCTGCACAAGGCAGCCCTGTGCACCCTGTTTACCACAGGGTCTGGGCAGGCAAGGGACCCCAGACTCAGTGGCGCCAGGCCCTTTGTCCCTTTTCCCGCCGTTGCTCTCCCCCAAAACAGCAGGAGGAAAGCAGAAAAATATGTCTGGGCAAGCCAGGAAAGGTATAAACCCAATTTGGCTTGCCTAGGCCTACCACGACACAAGGCAGATTTATCTAGTATAGTTTGCACAGGAACACATCCAGGTGGATTTTGAAAGCCTCCAGAGAAGGAGACTCCACAAGCTCTCTGGGCAGTCTGTTCCAGTGCTCTGTCACTCTCAATGTGAAGAAGTTTCTCCTCATATTTGTAACTGTTGCTCCTTGTTTTATTGGTACTGCCCAGTGAAAGGAGATTGGCCCCATTGCTTATCAATGGTCATTGTCTACCAAGGTTAGAAACATGTGTGCCATTCCTTCACGTCTGCCATTGTCTAATCTCTCACTCAAGTCCACTGCAGAACAGAGATAGATTCAACAAGCTCAGTGCCCAGTCAGGACTGGAAAGTGCAGGAAAGAGTGAAGGTAGTTGTAGGGAAGGAAGCAGTGACATTGTCAGAAAGCGACAGAGTGACACAGTGACACAGAGTAGGCTGAAGTGATGCTTGGAAATCATGAGAAGGATCCTGGCTAATGAGTAACACTGTGCAAATGATGCAAGGAGGTATTTGAGAATAAACCTGATTGCAGTTAGATACAAGATTAATAATCACCCTGTCTGTCATCTGTCAGAGACCTGAGGGAGGACTGCAAAAGGCACTTCTGTTGTGACATGCATCAGAAATGTCCGGATATGGAAATACACACTGATGTGAGATGGTACTGAGAGTCAGCAGTGTGCACAGATGGCCAAGAAGTCCAATGGCATCTTGGCCTGGATCAGGAATACCATGACCAGCTGGACAGCAGTACCAGAACTTTCCATTTGTTCTTATTAAAACCTTCATTATTTCAGAAGGAAAAAGAAGAGCTTTCATTGTTTGGATTCCTCAGAGTCTTTTTTCCCCAAAAGCCATGAGACTCCCCTTCTCCCCTTGCTTTCTATATTATTTTTGTTAAAACCCCCTCAAGTCTGTGGGACAGTAGCAACTGTTAAAACTGTCCTTAGGCAAAAGTAGGTTTTCCCAGGAAAACTAGCTTCTGGAGAAGGTGTCTTTGACCAGCTCTGAAGTAGTAAAGCAAGTGGCCATACCTTCTAAATCACTACTTTCCTGATACAAAGAGTACAAAAGCATCTCATGAACCTCATTCAGTTCAGCATCAATGTAGCACTATCCTTCCTTGATGAGCCCTTCTGTGACAGGAGTAAAGAGGTCTTGCTAAATAACATTCATGGATGAGCCAGCAGTGTGCTCAGGGGGTCAAATAGGCCAGTAGCATCTTGGTCTGGATCAGCACTACTCTGACCAGCAGGAACAGGGGAGTGGTTGTGTCCCTGTATCCAGCACTGCTGAGGCCACAGCTTGAATTCTGGGTTCAGTTTTGTGGTCCTCACTACAGGAAAGATATCAAGGTGCTGGAGGGCAACAAAGAAAAGGAGGCTGAGGGGACAGCTAGCATAAGAGGTGTCTTAACTGCTCTCCATCATTTATCTCTGGTCCTGGTTAACTGGGGAGGTCCCAGATGAATGGACATTGGCCAGTATGATGTCTATCCACAAGAAGGGCCAGAAGGAGGTTCCAGGTTCGGGTCTGTCAGCCTGACCTAAGTGCCTGGCAAAGTTATGGAGCAACTCATCCTGAATGCCATCTAGCAGCATGTACAAGACAACCAGGGGATCAGGCCCAGCCAACATGGGTTTAACATCCTGCCTAACCAATCTGATCTCATTCTATGACTGGATGAGGGCTGTGGATTTGGTCTACCTAGACTTCAGTAAAGCATTTGATACAGTCTCCCACAGGATCCTCCTGGAAAAGCTGGCATCCCATGGCTTGGGCAGATGCAGCCTTCTCTGGGTTAAAAACTGTCTGGATGAGCAGAGGCAGAGAGTGGTTATGAATGATGTTGCATCCAGCTGGTGTCTGATCACCAGTGGTGTGTCCCAGGGATCTGCACTAGGCCCAGTTCCATTCAACATCTTTATTGAAGACTTGAATGAGGGGATCAAGTCCACCATTTACTAATTCACAGATGGCACCAAGTTGGGAGGGAGTGTGGATCTGCTGGAAGGTAGGAAGACACTTCAGAGAGACCTGGACAGGCTAGGTCAATGGGCTGAGGGCTAATAAGGCCAAGTGCAGGGTCCTGCTCTTTGGCTGCAATAACCCCACACAGTGCTGCAGACTGGGGGATGAGTGTCTGGAGAGCAGCCTGGCAGAGAGGGCCCTGTGAGTGCTGGCTGCCAGCCAGCTGGACATGAGCCAGCAGTGTGCCCAGGGGGCACAGAAGGCCACTGGCATCTTGGCCTGTATCGGCAATGGTGTGGTCAGCAAGACTGGGAATGTTATTCTGTCCCTGCGCTCGGCACCGGCGAGGCCTCACCTCCAGCACTGTGTGCAGCTCTGGGCCCTCACTGCGAGAAGGATACCGAGGCGCTGCAGCAGGGCCCCAGGAGAGTGACGAGAATGAGGAGGGGGCTGGAGGGAAAGTCTTGTGAGGAGAAGCTGAGGGAGCTGGGGGTGTTCAGCCTGGAGAAGAGGAGACTTAGGAGGTCACCTCATGACCCTCTACAACTACCTGAAGGGAAGTCGTAGTAAGGTGAGTAAGGCTCTTCTCCCAGACAATTTGTGACAAGCTGAGAGGGCATGGCCTGAAGCTGCACCAGGGTAGGTTTAGGTTGGATGTTAGGAAAATCTTCTTCATGGAATGGGTAATTAGAGACTGAGATGGACTGCCCAGGGAGATGGCAGAGTCACTGTCTCTGTGGGTGTTTAAGGAAAGATTGAATGTGGCACTTAGTGACATGGTCTAGTCGATATAGTGGTGTTAGGCCATAGGCTCGACTTGATGATCTCAGAGGCCTATTACAGCCTCAATAATTCCGTGATTCTGTGAGTGATGGTCTCTTCACCCAAGTAACTAGTGTCAGGAGGAGATGAAACGGCCTCGAATTGCAGCAGAGGAGGTTTACATTGGAAATGAGGAAAATTGCTTTACTGAAAGGCATTGGAATAGGCTGCCCAGGGAAGCGGTGGGGTCACTATCCCTGGAGGTCTTCAAAGACCATGCAAGCAAGGCACTTAGGGACATTGTTTAATGGGCATTGTTGTGTTGGTTTGATGGTTGGATTTAAAGATATTAAAAGGTTTTTTTCCAACCTTTATGATGCAGAGATGTGATGCTGAGGGACATGGCTTAACACCAGACTTGGCAGAGTAAGATAATGGTTGGCCTCTATGAACTTAAAGGACTTTTCCAACCAGAATGATTCTGTGATTCTATATTGGGCCAGGTGGACCTATGATCTGTCTTGGTAGGACCATTCCTCTACTCTTCTAGACAGGACACTGAAGAGCTGATTAGGCTCAAAACATTTTCCAAAATGCCTCAAAGTGTCCTTTCCCCCTTGTTTTAACTAACTAAGCAGATGTTCTAGCTCTTGTTGTCCTGAATGCACCTGCATTCACTTTGCAGCACATGACAACAGCTGCAGCTTATCAGAAGTGTAGAAATGTAAATGTTTCTTATAGCATAACCTGCAAAGCAGGGGGGCAACTTGGGATCCTTGAGAACTATTTAAACAGAAAGAGATTTGTTCATAAACAACCTGACAGATTGCTTGGAAGTCTTATCAAGATGAATTTCTGTGGTGTTTATTAATGCAGAACGAGGGTTTTCTGTTTGCTTCACCAGAACTGAAGCCCTGAATATCTCCCAGCAGTAAGAGCACATTTTAAACTGGAATTTTAAGCTATGAATGGCTCGTGCTTGAAACAGCAAGCTTGTCCTCATGGAATCAAGAAAACAGGGTAAGAATGATGTGGTTTTAAAAACAGTGTATTTTGGGTTCTCTTCTTTCACTGCCAGCAGTTTGGAGACGTGTTTGAGTTTCTTTCCTGCAGTGTAAAAGCAGCTTCCTGACTAGGAGATGCCAAAGTTTTGGGTCTTCCTGGCTCTTGATCTCACTTGTTGCATTCCTAATTGACCATAGAAATATGTGGGGATCCCTATAGGAGATGTAGGTTTCAGAAGCAAATCTCTGTAGGTATTACTGTGTGTCTCTGTCTTCCAAATAGAAAAGATATTTCTGCACTATGTTCCTTGGATTGTTGTTGTTGTTGTTTCATTTTATTTCACTTCATTTTATTTTATTTCTTTTAATTCTCCAGAAAATGTTTATGAGAATAGGACATTGACTTATGCTCTATAGATATCTCTGAGACATCCTTGCAATGGAGTCAGGGCTTATAAATGTCCAGCTTGTAAGACCAACTTTACTACCTCATTCATGAGTGAAGGTATATTTGTTCATGCATTCACCTAGAGATGCATGCTATTGAATGAACTTCTGATTGATTTTACATACCAGTGCTGAAACTTGTTCTAATTAGTCTCAACTTTAATGAGAAAATGAGCAAAATTCAGACATACTTAGGACAAAAGAAACCAAATCAGCTGTGTTCTACGTGGAGCATGTAAGCTACCCTTTAGCCCTACCTCCCAGTCATAAGTGTATCATCTGATTATCTGAGACAAATTATTTTAATTACTCCTAGCAATCAATAGAGATTCAGCCCTATAAACCTGTTTGACCCCTCTCTTCAAAGAGACACAATTGCACACATAAGAGTACTCCATTAACCTTTGACATGGGGAGAAATTAGTGATCACATCTGCCATATAACTGACAGAAAGTTGCCAAGTAGCCTCAAAAAAACCCAACCAGCCAACCAATCAAACAAACAAAAAAAGAAAAAAACCCAGCAATGCAGCCCTTTTCGGCAACAGAAATTCACCTGACAAGGTAGACAGGAAAAGGTAAGAGGGTCTTTCATTTCTCTCTCTACTGCACAACCGTTAATTGCAAATGTTAAGAGGAAAAAAATATTCAAAGCAAAGCTTTTAAATCTTAACCTCAATGAGTGAATTAAGCAGCAATGCTACACATAAAATTGGAGATCACTAGTGGGTCAAAAAATGCAATTCCTTCTTGCTCTTGGCAATCAAGACTCCAAGCTGATAGACCTCTGCAACTTAACTGAAAGACTGATAATTGCTACCCATTACTGAGATAATCAGAGTCTGACCCCAGGGACCAGCAGTACCAAAATCCTCTCAGATTTCAGTGACACTGGTGCAGCAACCTCCACCAACAGGCCTGTCCTTTGAAAAATCTCAGCCAACAATTCATTCTACACACTTGAACAAGGCTATGTCATCCTAACTACTTCCAGAAGAGCAAAGAGTTCAATTCATCTGAGGCTATCCTGTTGAAGTAATGGCAAATCTAGAGCAGCATTAATTAACAACTGCAAGAGATTATTTTCCTATGAGCAGTAACAAAGCCTCATGACCATTCACAGGCAGCTCTACTTCCACAGTAAAGGTATAACTGATTTTGAAAGTTCCCAGTTTAGCCTCTGAATCACTCCTTAGGCACTGCAAAGCTTAAAGGAGAGAGAAAGAGGGTAGTTCCAGACCAAATCTTTGGAAAAAATTCTTTGCAGTGAGGGTAGTGAGACACTGGAACAGGCTGCCCAGGGAGGTTGTGGATACCCTCTCCTTGGATGTGTTCAAGGCCAGGCCCTTGGCAAGGCGCTTGGGACTAGATGACCTTTAAAGTCCTCTCCAACTCAAACCATTCTATGATTCTGTGAAAAAAGAAGACAGCAGGGTAGCAATACTGGAACTCTGCTGTCAGATAATTAAACATTTTATATCCTTGATCTTCCTTAAGGTGCTGATGTTACAGACTTCAGTCTCACACATTTCTCTACAATTCAGTGACATCAGTACAAAAGTGCCCTTTCTACCCAGCTCCAGCCATCTGGACAACATCTCTTGCAATTCAGTGGCAATGTACATTTGATACAGTCATCAGTAGTCTTTGGTCACAAAGGTATTCTTGCCTACATCCAGAAATGTGTTGCTCACTGTAGTAAGCTACATGGGAAATGAAAGAGCTCTCTTACATCTGCCTATCTCAGTGCTGGTTTGTGTATGTGACTTAACTCCCCTAATAATTTCTCATCGTCAGTGCCCCAGTTTCATCTCCCACTATTAAACTGTCTTCCTGCCAGTCAGTTCTGAATTTTGAAAATTGTTTCAAAAGGATGTTTTCCCTTTTGAGATCAACCCTTTTTTATAGTGGGACAAGTGGAGAAAGTAGGCACAGGATGACAGGAAATCTCAAGAGAAGAGTTGAAAGAGCACATTAGAAAAAGCAGTCAATCACAGAATGGCTGGGCTTGGAAGGGACCCCTAGACCAAACCCCCTGCTAAAATAGGATCACCTAGAGCAGGTAGCACAAGAACACATCCAGGCAGGTTTTAGAAGTCTTCAGAAGGGGAGAATCCACAACCTCTCCGGGCAGCCTGCTCCAAGGCTCCAAGACCCTCACAGCAAAGATGTTTCTCCTTAAATTTACAAGAACCCCCTGTATTCTAGTTTGTACCCATTGCCCCTTGTCCTATCACTGGGCACCACTGAAAAGAGCACAGAGTCATCCTGATGACTCCCACTCTTTAGGTACTAACAAGCATTGAGAAGATCTCTTCTCAGTCTTCTATTTTCCAGGCTAAACAGTGCCAGGTCTCTCAGCCTCTCCTTGTAAGAGAGATGTTCCAATCCCCTCAGCATCTTCATGGCTCTCCACTGGTTATGTCATTCATTTTATACTTGACTGCTTCTCTTCCAATAAGTGATCATACCATGCCAGAGGCAGGAGTTCTTATTACAGCTCATGACTTTTCAAAACATGAAAATTACTTAACACAGACATGATTCATAAAAGGCTTTAAGGCAATGGAAATAGCTCAACACAACAGGATGCTCAGCAGCATAGGTAGAACCAGATGCAGAAAACACAGAATCACAGAATCATAGGATGGTAGGGGCTGGAAGGGATTTTCAGAGATCATTGAGTCCTACTCCACTGCCAGAGCAGGATTACCTAGGTTAGGTGACACAGCAACACGTCTGAAACCCTTCTAGAATTGTTTCTTCTGCCCCACAAATTGCTGGTAAGTATAATAAAGCCCTTCTGCAAGCCCTGTGTTCTCCCCACACTGTTTGCAGTCTCTCATGACCTCTCTTTTCCTCATCTCCTCTCTTGGAAAGGATAGCAATTCATTGTGTGTGGGCAGGAACAAAGGTGTTCTAGGAAATTCTTCTTTCATGCACATTCATGGGATTTTGGTTCTCCTAGTTTGCATTTTGCAACTTCCAAGGATTTCAGAGGGCTGCATTTCTGCTTTATTTTTATCCTGGTTTTGTGTCTCGTAAAAATAAGTATCTCATCCTGCCAGGTAATGAAGAAACATTGTTCTAAGGCATTTTGCTTCAAAACTGCTTTGCCCTTTGCTTGTGCTGTGTTTTTCCCAGCTGATAGGTATTCAGATGCATGTACTGGGCAGCAATACCCTAGGAGATCACAAGGTTTCCTGTCATTTCCTGTTTTTATTTTCATCTTGTGGTGCTGTGCAGCTGCAACAGGGTGACTCAAGCTGTCTAGGCCCATTTCAGAGAATCCTGTATTCCCAGAGTGGTCCAGGTTGGTAGGGACTTAAAGATCATCTAGTGCCAGCCCTCCTGCCATGGGCAGGGCCACCTTTCAGTAGACCAGGCTTCTCAAGGCCCTGTCCAACCTGGCCTTGAACACCTCTAAGGAGGGGTCATCCACAATCTCTTTGGGCAATCTGTTCCAGTGTCTCACCACTCTCATGCTAAAGCATTTCTTCCTAAGATATAGTCTACATCTCTTCTCCTCAAGCTTCAATCCACTCCCTCCTGTCCTATCACTACAAGCCCTTGTATGGAGTCCCTCCCCACATCTCTTGCAGGTCCCCTTCAGGTACTGGAAGTCTGCTCTAAGGTCTCCCTGGAGACTTCTCTTCCCCAAGCTGAGCAGTGACAACTCTTCACCTACAATTCACCTCCCCATCCATCTTTAATGACTTTCTTCCTCCTACCCTTTATATGTGTGGCTATAAATGGGTACTGACTGTTGGGGATAATTCCTGATTTGCATCAGTGGAAGAGAAAAGAGGATCAGGCTCAAAATCCGTGGGGTGCTTTGGGCTGTTTCACACTGCAGTAAGTGCACAGCAAATTTATTAGAAAGTCAGTCACCCAAATCTAACCAACTACCCATTAAGTGGTTGTTTTAATATGTTTTGGCCCACCTAAATATGTCATATAATTAGGAAAATGATCAACTGATGTGCAGCACAGGTGTCTCTGCTTGCTATTTATCCATGCTGCATGACATTTAGATGGGAAACTGCAAATATGTGTCTGCTGCAGCCTACAACAATCTCAGCCTCATCACAGTGGAAAATATCCTATTCAAAAACAACACATGGAAGTAGGCTGGAACCACCCTCTGCAGAGTATTTAGGCATCCAGGGTCCCAAGGGAGGCACTTACTCTTCCAGATAACTTCCTGAAAGAAGGCAGGCTAGAGTGAGGTGGGGGTTGGTCTCTTCTGCCTGCTATCAGGCAACAGAACAAGAAGGAATGGCCTCAAGTTGCACAATGGCAGGCTTAGGTTGAATATTGGGGAAGAATCATTTCCTGCAGGAGTGGTCAGGCATTGGAACAGGCTGCTCAGTGAGGTGGTGGAGTCACCATCCCTGGAAGTGTTCAAGAAACATATAGATGTGGCTTCAGGATGTGGTTTAGTTGGGACGGTGATGTTGGGTTGATGGTTGGATTTTGTTTCACAATGGAGACAAACCAAAGGAGATTGGTCTTGTTTGCACATTAAAAAATGTCTTATGTCCTTGTCAGCATCTTCCCATGGAAGTTCAGGGGTAATAATGCTACCTTTAGGCAAAAGATCACTTGGGCAATGTGTTGTGCTAGCATAACCCTGCCCCTGCTGAGACTCATCCTGTGGTTATGCTGGTGACTACTCCTTGGCCCACCTCATTTGGGAATAACTGATCTCTGTTTATAGGGCTGGAGAAATCCTACTGGAGGTCCTCACTGCACAGGACAGATCATCAGGGCAGGGAAAAACTTTCTATGGTGACTGGTGGTGACAAAAAAACAAACTACTTTTAATTTAACTGTATTGACTACAACAGGGAGCTGCCTGTGGGACTTCGCACAGTCCCACCAGTCTCTTCCTGATTTAATCTCAAACTTTTACACCAAAAAAAAGTTCCATTCCTTTGAAAAGAGGTAAAATTTGCCCTTTAAACTGTATTTTAAAGGTGATCCTGCCATTTAAAACAGGTTCTATTTGCATTCTGATCCCAGCAGGATAAAAGCAGCCATGCAGGTTTCCTGCAGCTTTTCTCTATTTAAGTACCCAAGAAAACTCTATTTAATCTTGTGAAGCAGTTCTAAGTAATGGAGTCATGGCCCCTAATCACACAATCACAGAATGGTAGGGCTTGGAAAGAACCTCTTGTGATCATTGAGTCTAACCTCCCTGCCATGGCAGGTTCACCTAGAGAAGGTCACACAGGAACATGCCCAGCTGGGTTTTGAATGTCTCCAGAGATGGAGACTCTACCACCTCTCTGGGCACCCTCTTCCAGTGCCCTGTCACCCTTAAATTACAAACATTCCTCCTCATGTTTAGATGGAATTCCTTATGTTCAAGTTTGTGTTTGTTATCCCTTGTCCTGTTACTGATTGCCACTGAAAAATATTCCAGATATAGTCTCACCAGGACAGAGTAGAGTGGGAGGAGAACCTCTCTTGACCTGCTGGCCACACTCTTTTTGGTGCACCCCAGGATGCCATTGGCCTTCTTGGCCACAAGAGCACATTGCTGATTCAAGGATGCAAGCTGAAGTGCCTTGCCAATTGTGATGGTTTGGGAGTTCCCTGCCCGCCCCCCCCCC
>VWYK01122825.1:11886-22478 GCA_013399775.1 Semnornis frantzii
TATAATTTTCTCTATTAAAATATTCCAATTAGCTCAAACCAGCACATCAATCCTTCTGCTAGTAGGGGAAATGATGATTAAAGAGCCACAAGAAGAAGCTGCAAGAAAAAAAATCCAGTTTTCCTCTGACATGATCAGTGAACTTCTCCTAGATTAAGGATGTTCCTCTCATTTCAAGATGAAACCAACACTCTCCAGTAGCACTGCTTCCAAAAGCACTTATTTCAGAGTATCACAGAATCTCAAAATATTTTCATTGGAAGGGACTTTCAAAGTTAATCTTGTTCAACTCTGCTGCAGTCAGCAGGGGCACTTCTGATTAGATCAGGCTACCCTGGGCCACATCAACTGTGTTCTTGAAGGTCTCCAGGGATAGGGCCTCCACCACATATCTGGGCAACCTGTTCCAGTATCTCACAACTCTCATTGTGAAGAACTTCATCCTGATGTCCAGCTTAAATCTACCCAGCTCCATTTTGAAACCATTGCCCCTCATTCTATCACCACAAGCCCTTCTGAGCAGTCCTTCCCCAGCCTTCCTGCAGGACCCCTGCAGATATTCAAATGCATCTTCAGGGTCTTCCCAGAGATGTTTCGTCTCCAGGCTGAAGAGGCCCAACTATCCCATCCTGTCCTCACAGGTGAGTTGCTCCAGCCTTCTGATCATCTTTGTGACCCTCCTCTGGACCTCTTCCAGCAGGTCTATGCCATTCCTGTGCTGGGGGCCCCACGGATGAACACAGCAGTCCAGGTGAGGTCTTACCAGAGCAATCATCTCTCTCAATCAGCTGCCCATGCTTCACCATTACTTTTGTTTCCTTCCAGTACCAGCAGTCGTTTTGAGTCTGCAGGTAGCTGCTTACTCAGAATAAAGAGGCAGTACTTTGTTCTCCTGGTCACAAACTGCATCAAAGGAGGTCTGACTACAGCTTGAATTGAAGACACAAAGCAGGAGGTGGCAGATGTGCCAGCTTCCCTTCTTGGGCTGTGTTCCGCTAACTGTGATATCCGGTATCAGCAGGCAGCATCAGCAGCTAAGATGAAAAGGAACATTTCTATCACTGTCAGAAATTTGATTGGGAAATTGAGTCTGTTTCTGTCATCTGCATCACTGGCAGGATGTCTGGTTAGAAAATTTCAGAAACTCATTTAACACGTTCCATGCTGGCATCTGGGTGTCCCTTGGTCTATCCTTTAGATCCATCTTCTACTTAGTGCTTTGGAAAAGAAAAATCAAAACTTAAAAAAAAAAAAAATCATTGAGATGCAGGAGCTTTCATATTGGAGCTACCCTACTTGGTTTATGTCCTGAGCCCACAGAGTGACACACTAGTCTGACAATAGCTCTAAGATCTAACTACTCTGTGTTCAAACTACTCACTTTGCACCATAAAAAACCCTGTCTTTGACATCCCACTAATGTTCTCCCTGTGAGAGGTGGAGAAATCACTGTTGCTTAAGTAGCTTGAAAAACATGTAGTCTTGGCACTTCAGGATGTGATTTAGTGGTCATGGTGGTGTTGGGTTGATGTTTGTTTTTTCTCAACCTTAGTGATCCTATGATTCTATGATCTTTGCTCTCCAGAGCACCACCAAGATGCTTTGCCAGATTCCCTACAGCCAGTGATAAATTCCTTTGGGGAGCTACTCTTCATCAACCACATGTCTCTCATTCCTATCTAGGATTTTGCTGAGGGGGCAAAATGACAAAATATGGGAATAGAGAACTAGTAGAACTTTAAGGTCCCTTCCAACCCAAACCATTCTATGATTTTATGATCTGGTTTCCTCATCTCAAATCCTATAGTGTCTGGTGAGCACTGGAAGGGGCAAGTGGGAGAAGGGCAGCTCATCTGTCTGAGAAGCTTTGCACTTTCCCACCCCAGCAACAGCAACCCCCATACAATCTTCTTCAATGCACCTCAGTCATCTCCAGCCTTGACTTCATGATTTCTTTCCATCTTCATATCAGTGTGGCACTCAGAGACACTTTACAACAAGCAATTTTAGTAGCTCCTAACTGCAAAAATCTTTGATGGGTTTATTTTAGACATGAAAGAAAACTTTGACCAAATTTTAAAGGCCATTGTTATTTGTATAAATGCATCAAGCATTTTAAGTGGCATTTGTGATCTCCAGTAACTGTACAATGAACATAAGAAGTTCCATCTAAACATGAGGTAGAACTTTAACTGGAAGGACAAATGGACCAGGCTGGACCAGGCACTCACTGAGACACTTTACAATAAGCAATTTTAGTAGCTCTTAACTGCAAAAATCTTTGATGGGTTTGGTTTAGAGAAAAACATGAAAGAAAACCTTGACCAAATTTTAAAGGCCAAAGTTATTTGTATAAATGCATCAAGCATTTTAAGTGGCATTTGTGATCTCCAGTAACTGTCCAATGAACATAAGAAGTTCCATCTAAACATGAGGAAGAACTTCAACTGGAAGGACAAATGGACCAGGCTGTCCAGAGAGGTGGTGGAGTCTCCATCTCTGGAGACATTAAAAACCCACCTGGATGTGTTTCTGTGTGACATTCTGTAGGTGAACCTACATTGGCAGTCCTGTCCAAGCCCTACCATTCTGTGATTCTGTGATAACACTTCTAGTGGGAGATGCATTGATTCTCCACACAGGTAAGACTACAATATAACACAAAATAGTTCAAACCATGGCAGTGAAAAAGATCACAGTCTCAGGAACAAGCTGTTGAGTGGCCTGCAGGGAGAACATTTATTTGGGAAATAATAGACCAAACCTTGGAAAAGAGGGCCCTGATGTTTTCTCTCAGCATTGCAAATGTGACTATAATTGGAAGCTGTCAGCTCCCAGGTAACAGCAGCAAATTAAGGTGATGAAGCAAGGTAAGAAAGCGAGGCGATAAATGGAGACACACTTTGCTGTCTGCAGGCATATGTGAAGGCTGCAATGCAGAGCACTATTTATAACAAGACTAGTTTGGAGGAGTGCCTTATGCTACATCAGGTAGCTTTAGGTCTAGGAGGGGAGAAAAAGGAGGAAAAAGAGGGAAGGAAGAGATGTTTCTTCACTGAGTTTTCTTCAAATTGCTTTTCACAGAACTGTGGGGACAGGCTGAGAGAGTTGGGGCTGTTCAGCCTGGAGAATAGAAGGATCCAGGGAGACCTTAGAGCAGACTTCCAGTACCTGAAGGGGGCCTGCAAGAAAGCTGCAGAGCGACTTTTTACAAGGGCTTGGAGTGATGGGACAAAGGGCAATGGGTTTGAGATGGAAAACAAGAGATTTAGGATAGGCATTAAGAAGAAATTCTTCAGAGCAAGGGTGGTGGAACAGGTTGCCCAAGGAGGCTGTGGATGCCCTCTCCCTGGAGGTGTTTAAGGCCAGGTTGGATAAGGCCTTCAGCCTGGTTTAGTGGAAAGTGTCTCTGCCCATGGCAGGGGGTTTGGAACTAGATGATCTTTAAGGTTTCTTCTAAGACAAACCATTCTATGGTCCTCTGATAAATGAAGCCTTCACTCTGTCTGTTCAGCCTCACACACATAGTGCTAACATGAGGAATGGAGCAAGAGAGTCAGGATTTAGTAGAGGAACTGATTGCCTGGGTAGAGATACTCTCCTCTTTCTAGGGTGGAACCCAATGTCATGTCAGTCTGTTTTGTTGTTTTGGTTTTGGGTTTTGTTTTTTTATGGCAAGGCTATAACATTTACAGAGGAAAGCTAGTAAAAAAAAAAAAAATATTAACAAAATATAGCAGCAATTTCAGTGTCTATTTTATTAGCAACTGTAATTGCTAATCACTTAATTTGCTATTTCATATTACATGACCTACATTTACGAGCCACCCTCATCTCCTCCCTAAGGTCAAGGATGCAGCTCTTGTTTTACATGGTAGTGCTCTGACCTGCTTCTCCCCACTTATATTGATTGTGAATAATTAAAAGCTTATATCATAGAAATACCACATAAAATGCACTTTAAATTCATTCCACAGCTTATGCCATCAGGAAAATAAAAAGCCTTTCTTCCAGGTCATGTTTTAAATTCAAACTGAAGAGTATTTCCTGCAATATATTACTACACCAGATATATTTTTGAGCTTTTTTTCTTTTAGAAGGGATTTATTAAGCTCAAGATAAATGTCCAGGATTTAGCCTGTTTTATCCTAGATGGTTATATACTGAATCATGGAGTCATGTTTTGGTTGGAAAAGACCTCTAAGATCATAGAGTCCAACTATCAGCCACCCTGACCCAACATGTCCCAGAGCGCCATGTCCACGTCTCTTGAACGTCTCCAGTGGTGGTGACTCCACCACCTTCTGGTAGCCTGTTCCAATGCCTGACCACTCTTGCAGCAAAGAAATCGTTCCTAATTTCCAGCCTAAACCACTCCTGCCACAATTTCAGGACATTGTGTCTCTTCCTGTCACCTGCTACTAGGGAGAAGAAACCAATCTCCACCTAACTCCAACCTCCTTTCAGGGAGTTGTAGACAGAAATGACATTTCCCTTCAGCTTCCTTTTCCTTGTAACTTCAGCTCCCTCAGGTGCTCCTTAGCAGATCGATTCTCCAGAGCCTTCACCAGTTTTGTTGCCCTTCTCTTAACATGTTTCAGCACCTCAAGATCTTTCTTGTAGTGAGAGCCCCAAAACTGAAGCCAGTATTTAAGGTGTGGCACATAACTAATAATGTACTTAGAGGGTTTTATAGATGCAGGTCACCATGAAGGGGCTACATCCCTCTGCAAAGGTGTCAAGGGAATGATTTGTTTCATGGAGGGGAGNAAGAAACCAATCTCCACCTAACTCCAACCTCCTTTCAGGGAGTTGTAGACAGAAATGACATTTCCCTTCAGCTTCCTTTTCCTTGTAACTTCAGCTCCCTCAGGTGCTCCTTAGCAGATCGATTCTCCAGAGCCTTCACCAGTTTTGTTGCCCTTCTCTTAACATGTTTCAGCACCTCAAGATCTTTCTTGTAGTGAGAGCCCCAAAACTGAAGCCAGTATTTAAGGTGTGGCACATAACTAATAATGTACTTAGAGGGTTTTATAGATGCAGGTCACCATGAAGGGGCTACATCCCTCTGCAAGGGTGTCAAGGGAATGGCTTGTTTCACGGAGGGGAGGGAGCTTTCAGAGAATTGAGCTGGATTTTGTGTTGTCCTGCAATTGGATGCAATTTTTGTGCACCAGCTGCTCACAGCAGACTGCAACACTAGGATGTCCCCCTCCTGTTGGAGTTAGTTACTGCCCCAATCCAGAGGAGGCACAACATGCTCGTCTGTCCTGCATGCTTTATTTCATTCTTCTTCTGCTCTGTGGTAATATTTCAGCCAAAGGTCGCAATCTTCCAGTTCTGGAAGTGTGATGGTTTGAAAGTTCCCCACCACCCACACATTTTAAAAAATGACCCAGACTAGACCTCAGCCAGCTGGAAGTTAAGAGATGAAGCTCTATTTACAGGTCAGCACAATATACAAGCAGAGATATACAGTATAGACAGGAATAGTTACAGAAATATACAAGTTTAAGGTAATACAGAAACACAACTCCCCTCCCTGAAATCAGAGACCCCAGGAGGGGCTCCCAACCACCCTTCCACCTTCTCCCCACCCCCACACCTTACCCCAAGGTTTGCCTTACGTGCAAGGAGGATCAGCTGGGGAGGATTAGAAGGAAAGTGGTTAGTGAAGTTATTCAGCAGAGAGGAGAAGCCAGAGCTGCTAGCCCGAGAAGCTGTTAGCCCAAAAAGCTGTGCCCCATGACCCAGACTGCCCACTTGAGACACTCTTTTATCTCTTTTGTAAACATCTCAGCAAGCCGATGAGTGAAGCAGACATCACCATTGTTTTACCTTCACAGCCTATAGTATAATTTTCTCTATTAAAATATTCCAATTACCTCAAACCAGCACAGGAAGTGTCCCACTGATGTCTGGGAAAGAAGTCATGCAGCCTTGCTTTTCTGAGGGTTCAGTGTGTAGGTGCTTTGGGAAGGCTGTTTTGGTTGCTGTCGAGTGTTAGTCCAAGGAGAGGAGTGAGCTGTGGCTGCTGCTTTGATTTTAACAGTGCATCTCTGCTGATGGAGATGCTGGAGCTCAGGGCTGTGACTTTGGCTGAGAACATTTCTATCTCAGCTGCTGCTGCCTTATGGTATCTTTCTCTTCAAGTGGGACCAGTGGTCCTGAGAGCCTTCACTGACTTCTGAAAACCATAAGATAACAACGAAATCTTCTCACAACAAAATGTGTGATTGATAACACATCAATCTTTGGTTGAAGACCATGTGGTGGATGGGGTCTGAAGGTCTCTTCCAGCCTTAGAAATGCATGATAAACTTGTCTCATGCTTAGCTCATCTCCTTCCTTAAAGAAAACAGCATGGGAATCTCAATTCTTCCTTAAGGCTGAGAGACCTGTGGATGTTCAGCCTGGAGAAGCCTGAGAGGAGATCTTATTAACACTTACAAATATCTCAAAGAAGAGTGTCAATAAGCAGGGGCCACAGCCCCTCACAGGAAGTTGGGCAGGGCCACAGCCAAGACAGGCACTTGAACCAGCCAATGGGTGTTAGATTTCATCCTGATGTCACGAATGGTATATAAGGTCAGGGCTGGCAGGGGCTAGCACAGTGCTTTCAGGGGGTATCTGGGAGTGGACCCCATCAGGAACTGAAGGTAAGTTTGTGGGCTTTGATTTTTCCTGCTCGAAGGAAAGGTGTTGCAGTGACTTGCTCCCAGATACTTTTAGCTCTTTTCAGAAACCAGTAATTTTTTTCTTGTTTCCATTACTTCTACTGCTGAAAAGCCTCCAAGGTTTAATGGTTAGAGACTTCCCTATAGTTTCTGTCCTCACCATCTTTATTCAGTGCCACTGCTTGCTCTGCAAGCTGGGCCACTGGTTCTTTAATTTCAGGAGAGATGTTTTATGTTGATTTGTGCTTCTCTGGACAAAAGCACTACTTTTTTTCCCATTTTTTCCTTGCTTTTACTAATTTTTCAATGTGCATTCAAGATAAGATGTGACTTGAATCTTGGCAATACCCACCTAAGCCCTACACTTTGCTCATCAGCTCACTTCCATCTTGTTGTAGGCTCGCTAGTTTACTTTTAATACACTGAGATCTGCTCAAGCTTGCACCCTAGCCCTACAGGCTTTCAGCCTTGTGTCAGAGGAAAGGGAGATGGATTCCTCCACACTTAAATCACATTTCAACTTGTCAACTGACTTCACTGCTCTTTTGTTCAATTCTTTTTATGAACATTCACTATGTTGGGAGTCCTCATTGCCTTTTTTCCTCTATTTTTTTTAATTGAATTAAGGGAAAAGCCAACAATTACTTGGCAAGTTGCCTAAATGTATCTCTTTATACAATGATTTCTTCTCTAAATCAAAGTGATTTAGAACCTTAAATGTAAAAGCAGAGATAGGAGAACCCACAGAGACTACTTAAGCTATATTTAGTTTAAAATTGCACTGTTTTCAGCCTAGAAAATATAATCTTCCTAAGGTATACTCAAGAGAGATCTTTACAAGGGATGTTCCACAGCACCAAGGGATAGACTCAGAATTGCTTCCAGGAGAAGCTTATTTTTGTGGTCTTTATGAGCTCTTTCTAGGAGAGACTTAGGGAGACTTGTTAACTGAATAGTAGGATGTCTAACTTTGCACAGTATGACTTAGTGTTGTTAGCTGTTAAAGTAGTGGAAGGAGCAGTCCTGAGGGCTCTGAGGAATGTAGAAAGAGAATCTGCAGGCTTGGAGTGAAGTTTGTGTCCAGCAAAGCTAAGCTTCCTTGCTGCCAGGCAGAGGGTTTCTTCAAGCACTTCCCATGGCAGTTTGGTAGGGAAGGAAGTTTCCAAAGGGGGGAAACAGTTGAGTCTCACTATTTCTTGCTCTTTTTTTACTCTCTGCATGAGATTCCTTCCAAAATGGGATTTTCATGGTATGTTGGTAGGCATAGGAATGCATTGTCAAATGTGGCATTGAGGGATGGCTGGCATGGAAGTTCTTCCATGCCTCTTGACTCCTGCTGCTTAGGCAGGCACTATTTACCTACAACCCTGATTGTGCCTAGGCTATGCTTGTTCATATCTTGTCTGTTTTCCCCACTCCTTTTTATTGTTAGACCTGGGAACAGCTGCAACTCATCGGGAGTTAAAGCCTACAATCAGGGTGCTGAAAGTATTCGCTGTAATGAAGCCTTTAAGATCACTGAGTGCAACCATTCTCTAGCAAGTCAATCTGGTGCTCAACTGTGGCCCTCTGCACCATGTGCTTGCCTCTTTCAAACATCTCCCTGGACAGCCTGTGCTATTCACTGAGAACCCTTTCACTCAAGTTTCCTCTAATATCCAACCTTCCCTACTGCAACTTGAGGACATTTCCTTTCCTCATATCACTTGTTACTAGGGAGGAGAGACCAACCCCTTCTGGTTTTAACTTCCTTTCAGGGAGTTGTAGAGAGCAAGAAGGTCTCTTCTCATCCTCCTCTTCTCCAGACTAAACAACTGCAGTCCTTCAGCTGCTGCTCACCAGACTTGTTCCCCACACCCTTCACCAGCTTTGTTACCCTTCTCAGGAGCTGCTCTAGCACCTCAACATCTGTCTTGTAGCAAGGAGCCCAAAAGTGAACACAGCACTGGAGGTGTGGCCTCATCAGTGCTGAGTACAGAGGAGCAATCCCTTCCCTGGTCCTGCTGGTCACACTGTTGCTGATCCAGGCCAGGCTGCTGTTGGCCTTCTCAGCCACCCAGGGCACACTGCTGGCTCACCTTCAGGTCTCTTTCTGCTGGGCAGTTTCCAGCCCTTCTGCCCCAAGCCTGGAGCACTCATGTGGTGGTTGTGACCCAAGAGCAGGTGTCAGACATTTTGCAAACACTTCTAATCCTTCTCAGCAGTGTTTGCTGGTTGTTCTGCAGGTGTCTGATTGCTGCCACTTGCTTCCACATCCAGGTGTGCTCACTTTGAGGAAAGTGCCTCTGGGTGCTGTGGCCAGCCCAGGTGGGTGCAAGCTGAAGAGACCACGGCAGTGCTTTCAGCTTCTCCACAGTTTTGCCTGCTTCAGCCCTGTAGGTGCTCCTTGAAGTCTGTGTCAGCCTGAGGTGCCAGAAGGATCAGCTGGATGTTTTGGTGGTACAAGCCTGCTGCTGTCGCCTGGCCCTAGGAGCAGGTAACATCTTTAGTTTCTGTTCAGAGTGGTTTAGAGTGGCTGTGAACATTTACCTGTTTTGCTGAGTGTCTCAAGTTTCTTGTAAGGTGGTAGGGGATATGTTCTCTACCCTTCTCCTGTGGATTCACATAGAGACTGTGTTTTGAGGCATCTCCTGGCTGAGGTGGTGATATGTTGTCTGCAGTTCTGCATGATCTATGTTGTCTTTGTTTTGATTTTCCTTCAACAGTAATTCTTGTTTTGACACAACCACGTGAGTATAGGCTGAGACACATGGGACTGGTTAGTCTGGAAAAGAGAATACTGGGGGGTGGGTGGAAATCTTGTGAATGTTTATAAATACCTGAAAGGTGGGTGTCAAGAGGCCAGGTTCTTTTCAGTGGTGTCCTGTGGTAGAACAAGGGGTAGTGGATACTATCTGGAACACAAGGAGCTCTTCCTCAACATGAGGAAAAACTTCTTTACTGTGAGGGTGATAAAGCCCTGGAGCAGGCTGCCCAGAGAGGTTGTGGAGTCTCTTTCTCTAGAGACTTTCAAGACCTGTCTGAATGTATTCCTGCAAGACTTGTCCTAGGTAATCATGCTTTGTCAGGGGAGTTGGACTCAATGACCTCTGGAGGCCCCCCCAACTCTTGCCTTTCCTAATTTGAGAAAGGAGACTACCTCCTTCCTAATATGGTTACTACTTCTCTTGCCCTCTAGGTTGTGTCCAATATGGAGGTTTCAACAAGATGACTTGCTTGTGTGTTCTAGGGACATAACCTCATAGGCTGAAGGCAGCTTGTCATAAACACTTAGTAACTATCTCTATATGACTGCTTCCTCTTCAAAATATATCTTCCTTAGCATGCTTTGCTTTAAATGTGACATAAAAATCCCTGTAACAGAACACCAGCAGTGAAATGAATTAATGAGTAAATTGAAATAAAGGCAAAACATCCTCTCAAATGAATAAAGCTGCAAATAACTTCTACCATTGCTGTTTTAAACATCCAATATTGCATCAATTCCTGACAGTTCTCCTTGATTTACTGTCAGTATGTAAGCTGTGCCTATTTTCTAGCACTTGCTGAGTTTCAAAGCGTTCAGCCTTCACTGCTGTACCTCTCTGAGCACACTGGAATAGGAAAATCCAGCCCCTGCAGGCTTGGTTTGTGGACATGCTTTCCATCAAAGCATCAGGTTAAAGGGCAACAAAAGTGCTGAGGGGTCTGGAAAAAAGGTCTGGTGAAGAGCAGTTGAGGGAATGTAAGGGGATGGGGTAATTAATTAATGTGAGATGATATATAAAAATATTAACAGTTTATTAATATTAAATATTCAGAACTCACATCACCATTTAATAATAATATTAACAGGCTCTTTGCAACATTATGGAAACTATGTACAGGTTATAACAGAATCTGGAAATAGTTATTAATATATACATTAATTGAACT